>JAAGKR010005040.1:9610-54799 GCA_011419295.1 Clarias macrocephalus
ATTTTTTTTTCTGAAAAGTTGCTGTTTTTATCAAATATCCAGCTAGAACACATTAGATTTTTAAGGTGCTTTTGGTCGAGGTGAGAACATGTACTGTGGTATGTGGTGCTTTTCTGTAGTATGTTTTGTGAATATAGTCTTGGCTCATTGTCTGTTTTGTTAAAGGTGTGCACTGTTCAATTTCCAGAAAAGCACCGATGCATAGTATACACACAGACATAAAAACAAATATTGGCATTGTATAAGCCCTGTGAAAGTTTACTGAACTTAAATTGCTGATTCTTTCACTGGAGTAAGTAACTTTAGAGTTAAGGCTGAGTTACAATTTGGGATAACTTAAACATCATGATTTTACAAACCTGTTTACTGTAAATCTTGTGATTATAAATCTCATAGCAGTCATGTTGTTTGAATCATTAACTTACCACTTAGCTGTGCGAGTGAACCTAGTGGAAAAGGAGCAAAGGAGCACAACAGTATATCAGAAACATATTATATTAAAAGAAGAGTAAAATACTATTACTATATTATTATATAGTACTGCTGTATATAGTGCTATATACTATTATTATATTATTACTATATATTATACAGCTACAAAGGGAACAAAATACATAAAATCATATACTGTGTAGATTTAAACCAACAAATCCGAAACAGGATCAAGAACATGAACAAAAAAACAATCCTTTAACTAACAAAGACAAAGAAAACAGAGCAAACCAGCCTAGAAACTCTGATGACAAAAACAGTTGCGGGACCACTCAATGAATAATCCAATGACTATTCGTACACATGACTAAACAAGGGTGACAGATGATGACAATCAGAACATATGACGCAGGTGCACTGATAAATATCAAAAAATGTCAAATAAAAGTCCCTGGTAAAGTCCAAACACAAAACCGAGTCTGAATTTTTTATTAGGTAATGATTATTATTATTATTATTATTATTATTATTATTATTATTTCAAATGATGTTTAAGTCAAACCAGGACAGTACTGTACACAGACTCATTTACCAATACAACTTGCACATTACAGGAACTCGGCTGGAGTTATTGTCACATCCCCCCCATACTGTCCAGGGTTTTTTGTTTGTTTGTTTGTTTGTTTGTTTGTTTGTTTGTTTGTTTTGGTTGCTTATACACTTACTGAACACTTCATTGGGAACTGGTCACCTACTTATTCATGCAGTTCCCTCATCAGCCAGTCGTGTGACCTGTGTGTCAGTGTCATGCAAATATATGCAGCCATGTGTTATCTTCACCATACCTCAGTTGTTTTGACTATGGCATCATTGTTGGCTGAAATATCTGGCATGCTAGAGTTGCGTATTTGTGTAACTGTTGATCTCACAAACAATATTATCTACAGTTGATCAAAATGGTGCAATAAACTGAAAACTTCCAGTAAATGATGATCTCTTTGACCAATGGGCTAACAGAGAAAGACTGGACTGGTTTAGATAGCTGAAATAACCAGATTATACTTTGTGTTGAGCAGAAAAACAACTGAGAATGCACAACAAGTCCAAATTTGAAGTGGATTTCATTTAAGTCAGCATATAACAGAAAGCCGAGACTGAGGTTGGCACAGGCGTAACTATACAGATGAAGACTGAAATGAAATGAATCTCAATTTCTGCTGAGGCACACAGATGGTGGGGTCAGAAATTGGGACCAAAACAGAAGTCCATTAACCCAGCCTCTCTTGTATCAACACTCCCGGCTGGTGCAGGTGGTTTAGGGAAACTTTTCTTGGCCCTCTTTAGGCCTGTTAATACCAATTAATTATTGCTGAAAGACACAGCCTTTTGGGTATTCTTGCTGACCATGTTTCTCCCTCCACAGCCACAATTTACCATCTTTTAATGGCTACTTTGAAAATAATAATGCCACAAAGCAAGATTGTCGCAAAAATCACAATGGGATCTTGACTGACCTTTCCAGTAACCAATAGAATTCAATAGCACCTTTTTTATTTATTTTAAAGGTTATTAATTATTTAATTATTTAATTTATTAATTTATTTATAAAGTAATGTGCATTTTTGAATGTTTCATAAAAAAACAATTTACTCTCAACAATATACTTCCCCTACCTGCCTTATTGTTGAGAGTAAATTTTTTTAATGAAACATTTAAAAAAAAAATTTAAATAATAATTTTTTTAAATAAATAAAAAAGGTGGTATTGAATTCTTTACTTCCCTTTACTTCCCCTACCTGCCTATATATATACAGCAAAATCCTTAGTCTTGAATGAACACCCAGTTTTGATTTAACACTTTCAGAGTACATTCGTGACCTTTAGGTCATATATAAACACTTGGGGTGTTAAATCAACACTGGGAATTTTGCAATGTATATATAAGTGCGTGTATACTGTACATACAAACACATAAAAATATACATACACACAAATATATATTATCTAGAGTAATGTAATATATTGTATATTTATTATCTAGCGTAATGTAATGTATGTCATAACCAGCATTTCACCTACCTGTTGCATAAAGAAGCAGAGCACATACAGCATATACGACTTGACATAAATTCATTTCCATTTCCATGTGTTTCTGGTTTCAGGTTCTGCTGCGTCTTTAACCATATGAGTTCCTTCTTCCCTGTTATAGACCATAAAATAAACACGACAACTGTAACCTCCCCTACCTGCCTTACCTGCTACAGTATATGCATTGAACGAGATTTTTTTTTTTTTTTACTTCTTACTATGTCAACATTTCTTAAAACCTGTGTACAGTAGATATCATCAGGCTAAACAGGTTATTTTACATTTTTCTACTGAACACTATTTTAGTTTAAGCATGTACAACATCATACTTTTTCCTAACAGGAAGTAATTGCAATTTTCTGGTAATGTGTAATGTTTTAGATCATATCAAGTATTATATGTAACTTAATTTATGGCACAAAAGGTTTACAGCCAAGGGAGTCTTTTGAGCGATGCGAAACTTAGGTGAAAGTGAAACATAGCACTTAATTGCTGTGTTAACAAAGTTTCATTTAAGTTTCCTTTCAATGACAAACATGACATGAGGCAGAAATTCAGTTCACCTCAAAGACATTTTAATCCCAAAGCATGCAATGTCTCTTGTACGCAAAGTTAGTACATTTTTAATGTTGTAAAGTGCTTTCTCTACTTAACTTTGTCCTGAAAATATTACCATAAATGCATCAAAGCAGTGCTATTGATAGTAGGAGCAAGAGTTGGAAAAATATAAAGCATTGATTTGAAAGTGATACAGAAGGTCATTTTACAACATCCCACATAGTTTTAAGTATTTAATACAGTGTTCGCACAACATCAAAATCGTATAATGTGTTATTTCACAGGAGATATCATGGCCATTAATGCTGAGATAACTGCAGTGACAGTAACAAAGTGTAAACTTGGCTGTTGTCAAAAATGTTTTCTTGGCTTCAACATTCATTGTTCAGTATGTGTCGACTTTTGCTAGAAAATATGGTTGCTCCATGTCATGGTTTGCCTAAAACGTGTAAGTTCAAAGCTTCTAAATGAATGTTATATAGTAGTTTTTAAATGAAACATTTTGTTATAGACAACCTTGTGTGCCAGGGGTAAATAATTTGCTAAAATTAGTGAAAGTCCAAAAATGCCATTTATCGTGTTATGCTGTCTAGCTGTTCAAATGCCAATGTACCATGTCCAAATTAATGTGGCAGGTTTTAGATTTTGTACCTGATGATTAGCAGGAACCCAGCTGCTGGGTAAATTGATATATCAGTAATAAAGTCCATTATAATTGTGCCTCATTTCTGATCCAAAAACAAACTCTCTTGCTTGCTAAGTCCCAAAACCAAACAATCAGAGGCTGGGCAAAAGAACATCCTGATTGTCTGTTTGCTTTCCAATCTGGCTTCAAATTGTGTTTATGTACGAATTTTATTTTATTTTTTTGCTCTTTTTTTTTTGCTCATTTAAATCAATGCACAACTAGGACAAAGAAATTCAGCCACATACTAGAGACACTAGGCTTGGTTGTTCGGTTTATTTAAATTAATTTTTTTTTAAAGTTAGATTATGTTATGTACTGTACATCAGGCTCTTTAGACACAATCCTAGATTTTGTTTCACATGCGGTTAAACTGTCCTTTAAAAATGCATTTTTTGTAGAAGTTACAGTATTAAAACGTATCTATCTACTACTATGTATCAAATGTACAGTACCAGTGAAAAGTTTGGAAACAACTTCTAAATCTATGTTTTTGTTTAGTGGTTTATTTTTTACATTCTAGAACAATATTGGAGATTTCAAAACTATGAAACACACAACAACAATCAACCATCATTTTAAGACACAAAAGTAATCTGATTTGGAACAGTTCTTGCAAGAACAGTATTGTCAAGTGTATTTGCACCGTGATGAAACTGGCTCTCATGAAGACCATCAAAGGAAAGCCACATTAAAACTTACCTCTGCTGCAAAGGAGAAGGTAATTTAGAGTCACCCGCCTCAAAAATCACCAATTAACAAACATCACCTCAGATTGGAGCCGTTATAAATGCTTTACAGAGTGTAAGTAGCAGTATCAACTGTTCAAAGGACGCCTTCAGTATTGTTTTACAGTATAGAAAGAAAAAAAATCAGGAAAAAACACAGAATTAGAAGTTGCTTGTATCTTAGGTATCATTCTCACTAGAATGTGGATAGTAAGAGGAGGAAGGGGATGATGGGAAAAGACAGGAGCAGACAGAAGAGGTTGGGGATACAACGATTGCCACTTGAGAACTTAACAAATCCAGGTTGACCGCTGTCGATTTTGCTCTCAATCCAGTCTTCGTACTGAGACACTCTGGTGAATACAGTGGGAATGACACGGACAGAACATCCTTTGGTCGTGCCAAAGCTCACAATCCCAGCCTGAGTCCATGTTTGATTGATCTTGACCACAGTGGACCTCCAGAATCACCCTGCATGAACAAAATACTGCTAGGCACATGTCTGCTTGTTTTGCTACATAGCATTGTGTCTTGAGTTTTAAACATTAACATTTTTTTAAATTTCTTACCTTGCATCCACCTTTTCCCCCTGCAGTGACGCCAGCACATATCATATTGTTTGTTACATTATTAGCTCCATATGCAGATGCACAGTCAATGTTACTGACAATTGGCACCTCTACCTCTTGCAGGGTTTGAGGGGCCGGCAGATTCACTGTGAAGACACATGATTAAATTTTTGTCACAAGGCGACACGGAGCCAAACGCGGAAGAGAAACAGCAGGCTTGGAAGGGGGCGTGGTCGATGAGCGAAAGCGAGGTTCGGAAACCAGGAAGTCAGTTGGCGAAACGTCAGAGCCAAAACGGAAAGCGAGAGTCGGAAAGATGAGCGGAGTTTCAGTAACCGTAAAAAATCAAATAGCAAGGCGATATATCCGAAAACGTGAACGAGAAGCCGAAAAACCAGAAGAGGAAGCGCGAGGTCAAAACCAGGAGATCAAAGAGCGGGGCAAATATATCCGAGACGAGAGGCGGAAAGCAAAAACGAGAAACAAAGCGAATTTGGCAACGTGAAGACAATCAAAGAAAACATGAGAAAATTGAGGTAAGAACGCACAATAATCCAGCGATTTAAACAGCGTTCAGCGCATGCTTAAATGCTAGAGAAATCAGCCGGTGATTCGAGACAGGTGTGCAGACGAGATGGAAGCGGGGGCGTGGGAAGGACACAGACAGGATAGTGTAAACATGAGCACATGGAGGGAATGGGCATGAGGCGAGACGGTGTAGTTGGGAAACGTGGAACGTAGGATTGATTCGTCGCATCGTTGAGGGGAGCAAGAGCTTAACTGCGCGTGGGTTGACAACCTTGGTGACAATGAAGGGTCCAATGTATCAAGGAGAGAGCTTACGAGAGATGGTCTTTAGGGGAATGTCTCGGGTGGAAAGCATGACTCTCTGCCCCACTCTGTACTTAGGGTCTTGAGAGCACCGTATATCTGCTTGAGCATTGTACTTCTTGCCGATGTGTAATAGCGTCTTCCTTGCTTGCAGCCAGGTTTTCTTGCAGCGTTGGATAAAGGCTTGGGCGGATGGAACATTGGCCTCCTCCTCCTGAGACGGGAATAGGGGTGGATGAAACCCCAAACAGCACTGGAATGGTGACAGGCCAGTTGATGATGAGATCTGGGAGTTGTGGGTGTACTCCACCCAAGGCTAGGAACTTACTCCATGAAGTGGCATCCCGGGAGGTCATGCACCTCAGGGCAACTTTGAGGGACTGGTTCTTTCTCTTGGTCTGACTGTTTGATTGGGGGTGAAACCCTGAGGACAGACTAGGAGTGGCCCCAATCAGCTTACAAAAGGCCTTCCAGAATCGTGAGGCGTACTATGGACCCCGATCTGAGACAATGTCTTTTGGGAGACCATGGAGCTTGAAAACATGATTGATCATGAGTTCGGCGGTCTCCTTGGTGGAAGGCAGACTTGGCAATGGAACAAAGTGAGCGGCTTTTGAACATCGATCCACCACCGTCATGATGCAGGTGTGGCCATTGGACGCGGGTAACCCTGTAACAAAGTCCACAGCGATGTTGGACCATGGGCGGTGTGGAATCGGCAGAGACCTGAGGAGACCCGCGGGGGCCGTGTTGGAGTGTTTAGACCTCACACAGATGTCACATGCTGCCACAAAGCTGGAGACATCCTCCTTGAGTGTGGGCCACCAAAATTGCTGTTGGGTTTGTGCCAGGGTGCGGATTGCGCCAGGATGGCAGAAGAGTTTGGAGCTGTGGGCCCACTCCAGGACCTGGGAATGCAAGGAGAGGGGAACGAAGAAGCGTTTAGGGGGAACATTGCTAGGCCCTGGCTCGTGGATTAGGGCTTGCTTAATCTTGGTTTCGATGTCGAGTTCCGCGATGGCGAGCAAGGAGGGAGGAGGAAGGATTGTGTCATTGGCGTGGGTGTTGTGGGAGACTGTAAATTGTCTCGAGAGTGCGTCAGGCTTGGAGTTCTTGGATCCTGGATGATAGGAGAGGGTGAAATTGAATCTACCGAAAAACAAGGACCATCGAGCCTGCAGGCATTGAGTCTCTTTGCGCCCCGTAGATATTTGAGATTCTTATGATCAGTCCAGACCAAGAAGGGAATCTCCGTCTCCGGACACCCCCTACCCCCGTGCTGGAGGCGTCGACTTCCACAATGAACTGCCGTGACGGGTCCGGGATGGTTAGAATGGGGGTGGACGTGAATCGACCCTTGAGTTCAGCAAAGGCCCTCTCGCCCTCCAAGTTCCAGTAAAAGTCGTTCTTGGGGGACGTAAGAGTCGTTAAGGGGGCAGCTATAGAGCTGTAACCCCGAATGAAGCGGCGGTAAAAGTTGGCAAAGCCCAGAAATCTCTGAAGTTCTTGTCGTGAGGTGATGGTGGGCCAGCTTGCAACGGCTTGAAGTTTGATAGGTTCCATCTTGATGCCCTTGGGGCCAATGACAAACCCGAGGAACGTGGTGGACATGACGTGAAACTCGCATTTCTCTACCTTGACGAACAGATTGTTCTCCAGCAGTCTCTGCAGTACCTGCCGAACATGGTGTTGGTGTTCCTCCAGGTCCCGAGAAAAGATCAAGATGTCGTCGAGGTAAAAGAATACTGAGGAGTTGAGGAAATCCCTGAGAATGTCGTTAATAAGGGCCTGGAAGACGACGGGGGTGTTAGTCAGGCCAAAGGGGACCACCAGGTATTCGCAGTGTCCTGTGGGTGTGCTGAAGGGCGTCTTCCATTCGTCTCCTTCTCAGATGCGGATGAGGTGATATGCGTTGCGTAAATCTAGCTTGGTAAAACTCTTGGCTCCTTGGAGGAGTTCAAAGGCAGTAGCCATTAATGGAAGAGGATATCGGTTCTTGACTGCGATGTCATTTAAGCCCCTGTAATCAATGCACGGACGAAGGGACCCATCTTTTTTGGCCAAAGAAAAATCCGTCCCCTGCTGGGGAGGAGGAGGGGCAAATAATGCCTGCTGCGAGGGACTCAGTTATGTATTGGTTCATAGTCTCGCAGACCTTGGGAGACAATGAGTACAGGCGGCCCTTGGGTGGTGTGGTGCCCGGGAGCAGGTTGATGGCGCAGTCGTATGGTCGGTGGGGAGGCAAGGAGGTGGCGCGGGATTTACTGAAAACTTCTTTGAGGTCATGGTATTATGTGGGGACATGGGTGAGTACCGGTGGTTCCCCTGCGGGGGCAGGACTGCGGCATAACATGGTGGCAGCTCGTAGGCAGGTCATGGAACATGATGAGCTGCAGGTCGAAATCGAGTTCTTGGCCCAATCGATCTGTGGGTTGTGGCGGATTAACCAGGGCAGCCCCAGGACAATCGTAGCGTGGGATCCCTCCATGATGAACAATATCGTCTGCTCAGAGTGATTGCCTGAGACCCTGAGGCCGATGAGAGGGGTTCTGTGAGTGATAGATGGGAGCGAACTCCCGTCTAAGGCCTGAACCTTGAGGTGAGTCTCCAAGGGCAGTCCGGGGATCCCCAGAGCCCTGGCTGAAGCCGCGTTGATGAGGTTGCGGTCCGAACTCAAGTCGACTAGCGCCTGCACCACGTGTGCGCGCTGTTCATCCTGTGAGCAAGCGCGGGCTCGTCCTGTGAGAAGTGTGATGACGTATGCCACTTTAGAAAGTTCCGTGGTGAAGGTGGAGGACATGCGCTCCAAGCAAGACGCCTTGGCTCTCTAGGGCCGCTCTCATGCGGTCAAAATCCGCTGGATCCATATCACGGCTGGATTATTCTGTCACGAGGCGACTTTAGAACGTTCCGTGGTGAAAGTGGAGGACATGCGCTCAAAGCAAGACGCCTTGGCTCTCTAGGGCCGCTCTCATGCGGTCAAAATCCGCTGGATCCATATCACGGCTGGATTATTCTGTCACGAGGCGACATGGAGCGAGATGGATCCAAACGCGGAAGGGGGAGTGGTTGATGAGCGAAAGCGAGGGTCGGAAACCAGGAAGTCAGTCGGCGAAACGTCAGAGCCAAAATGGAAAGCGAGAGTCGAAATCAAAAAGACGAGCGAAGTTTCAGTAACCGTAAGATCAAATAGCGAGGCGATATATCCGAAAACGTGAACGAGAAGCCGAAAAACCAGAAGAGGAAGTGCGAGGTCAAAACCGGAAGATCAAAGAGCGGGGCAAACAAATCCGAGACGAGAGGCGGAAACCAAAAACAAGAAACAAAGCGAACTTGGCAACGTGAAGACAATCAAAGAAAACACAAGAAAATTGAGGTAAGAATGCACAATAATCCAGCGATTTAAGCCGCGTTCAGCGCGTGCTTAAATGCTTGAGAAATCAGCCGGTGATTTGAGACAGGTGTGCAGACGAGGCGGAAGCGGGGGCATGGGAAGGACACAGACAGGGTAGTGTAAACATGAGCACATGGAGGGAAAGTGACAGCGTGAAAAAAACGGAGCAGATAGAGCGTAAATCATGACAGTTTTATCAACATGTTTTCACATAATGAAACCTGCTGAAAAATCTAGCTTGGTCTGACCAGTAACAAAAATACAGGTCAAGCTAATCAACTGGTAGAAGCACTTTGCTGGATGAAAGGTATTTTCCAGCTTACGTATTACTTAGTAATTTAACTAAGAAGTGTTTGAGATTTTCTGATTGCCTCATTGTTACGTTACTTCTTAGATAAAATTGGATTTTTCCGCAGATAAGAGTGTTCTTAAGAAGGAAACGATTCATTTCTTTCCTTATTTTATTGTGTAAAACGAGATATGTTGACAAATTGATTAAGCATTAAACAATGTGTAATTATGCGCCACTCACCATTAGTAGCAATTTCACCCCGTCCTGTGACCCAGACCTTTGCACCACCACGAAGAAAACTGTTGGTTGCTGCGACGCACACCGGCAACACGTTTGCATTGAACGTCACTGAAGAGGACAGCTGAACTAGTGCAATGTCATTGTAAAGAGTGTTAGGGTTATAGTTCGGGTGGATGTTCATTTTACTAGGCCTTCTTTTCTGCATATTAGAGATCGTCCCCTGCAGGTTTTGTATTCCTAGTACCAGTGATAGATGCTGCATCAGTGCGAGACTCATTATATTTAACTCCGCATTTCATCTCTCTTTCCTCAGATTTTTCATTTACAATAAATAGTAACAACCAGCTTTCATTAAACTATGGGATACCTTAAGAGCTGTACATGATGAAAATGCAAATACCTATTTTATAATTGTATGGTTATTTAAAACTTTTTCAATCAAAACTCCTGTATCTTGGGAAGCAGTGAGCAGCCGATAAGACCCAGTTCTCATTGATCAGGCTGCCACCACAGAAATGGCTGCCTTGTGTCTGAATGCAGACCTGCCAAGGCCAGGACGCGGGAGAGGCATTTTCACCACCAACAATCTTTGTGTTTAGTGGAGACCGACCACAGACTTGTAGAAAAGGGTGGGTTGGGGGGGTTGGGGGGTAAACATTACACGTGTCCCATCCGTGGACGCGTGTAATGTTTACTATAACACTGAGACCACATGTGTGCGTAAAACATGTTTTATTTTGTGTTTGCATCCATGTGCATGTGTAAAGCAAAAAAATATATATATATTATAAAATATATATTCCCCTCTCCTCTTACTTTAGCTCACACACACAAACACACACGTACACAGCGCCTGCACATTTAAACGGAAACATTTATCTGTCAGGATTTATTTTTGTTTTGTTTTTTAAGGTATTTAAAGGTTTTAAGTTCAGGTTCATTTGTTTTATTTTTACTTTATATTTTGTATTGATTATTTGTAGATATTTATTTTTTGGGGCTGTGCAAGAAATAATTTGAGTTTCTATTATTTCTTATGGGAAAATCCTATTTGGTCCACGAGTGTTTTGAAATACGAGCCCGCTTCCGGAACAAATTATGTTCGTAATCCAAGGTTCCACTGTATTTATTTTTTATTCATTGCCAACATGGTTATAGGCTTTGTTTTGATATAATCTCCGCCCCATATGTTATTGGCTTATTTGCGAAACTTCTTGCCCTTTCAAACATGGAACATGCATTCTCCTTGAGTAACCTTAGGTTTGTATAACACCTATAATTTCTTTGACATGCAGTACATACATACACTGCCAAATATACCCCTGCTGCTTATTACAAAAATTAATGTGCCTGCATGCCCCAGAAAAAAACTGCCTGTTTGAATTTTCAGGAAAATATGAAAACATGAAGGTAGTCATGATTATTCACATTCTCAGGTTCATGCAAATTTTTGTATGGTTAAAGTTTTCAACAATTTAATAATTAATACTGTACCAGAGAGGTATAGGGAAAATAACTTAGGTGAATTTGGGAAAACATCCAATTAAATCATGTTTTTCTCTGAACATTTGTTATATACAGTTGATGTTTTTAATCAAATATCTAGCACTCAGGTGCTACAGGTATGTACTGCTCATTTAATTTGCTGATAAGCAGTGATGCATAGTTAAACACAGTCACAGACTTAAAACACTAAAATTGGCACTATGTAAGCCCTGTGAAAGTTTACTAAATATGTACAAATTTGTTGTGCACATATCTGCACTGTACTTAAATCACTGATTCTTTCACTTTAGGTTTAATACCCCTATCTCACCTAAGCGGTTTCGCGCAATGGCTGTAAATATGGTTTATAATGATTCACCACGAGTTTTGGTGGTGTGATTACGTTTCCATCATCGCGAAAAATTTAACATGTTTACTTTTTTTGGTGATCCTTGCGGATGCTTGCGGATGTTTGCTGACCTTGCGGACCATCGGCGGTCAATCGCGGCGGCTCACGGTTCCTAACACCGCATCTCACCGTGAGTCAAACCGCATAGGTGAGATAGGCGTATAAGGCTGAGTTAAAATTTAAGGTAAATTGAACATCATATTATTGCAACCGGTCATTTTTTTAATGATCAAACACTCAAACAGCTGTCATGTTGTGGGAAATATGAACTTACCACCTAGCTGAGTGAGTGAGCCTCCTGGAAAAGAAGCATATAAGAGCATAAAACAGAGGTATAATAAAACAATACAGTATATTAAAAACTAATTATACTTAAAGGAGAAAAAAGGAACATTTGCATGCAGATAATCACAACTATAAAGGGAACAGATACTGTATGCAAGTCTTGGTTTTGCATATCTGTTCTGTTCTGTTCTGTTCTTTTCTTTTCTGCTGTGTTATCGTACTACTGTTTTGTTTTTTGCTGTGTCGTTTCTGGTTGTTTGTTTATTTTATTACAGTCTCAATGGCTGCACTTTACACCATGCCTGCATTACACAATGTGAGACCAAGGCTATATATACACCTTTAAATCAAACAAAACTAGATTCACATAAACACAATGACATGAGATTATGGTGCAGCATAACCTGGGAAATAAAGTCCAACCACAAAACATAAAATATAACTAGATCATGGGTACATGGCGCCCTCCAGTTACTGACAGCAGAAATGAACAAATGGCTGCAACTAAGGTTGAGACTGACATCTAATGAATCTCTTTTTTCTGTTGAGGCACACAGATGGTAAAGTCAGAAATTGTCAGAATCCATGAACCCATCCTGATTTGTGTAGCATGAAGAAAGTTTTTTATTGGCACACTTTAGGCATAATTCCAACCAATTATTGTTGAAAACCAAAGGGTATTTAGTATTGCTGACCATGTGCATCCCTTTACGGCCTCAAGTTACAGCCTTATGCAAAAGTTTTGGCACCCCTTGATAAAAAATGTTAACACAGTCTTTCTTGGAAATTGAAAAATGCACAGAAGTTTTAGCAAACATCAGTGCATCATTACTTTTTATGTCATTAATTGAAAAAAAAAACTAACATTATTGTGGCATTGTGCAAAATTACAAAAGTTACAGAAGTAACACCTCCACTGGCAGATATCACAGCTTGCAAACACTTTTTATAGGCAGCTAAAAGTCTTTCAATTCTTGTACTTGGGATTTTCTCCCATTCTTCCTTGCAAAATGCTTCTAGTTGTGTAGTATTCTTTGGTCGTCTTGCATGCACAGCTCTTTTAATATCTACCCACAAATTTTCAATGATGTTTAAATCAGGGGACTGTGATGGCCGTTCCAAAACCTTCAGCTTGCGTCTCTTGAGGTATTCCATAGTGGATTTCGAGGTATGTTTAGGATCATTGTCCTGTTGTAGAAGCCGTCCTCTTTTCAGCTTCAGCTTTTTTACAGATGGTGTGATGTTTGCTTCCAGA
This sequence comes from Clarias macrocephalus, assembly GCA_011419295.1. Lineage (NCBI taxonomy): Eukaryota > Metazoa > Chordata > Actinopteri > Siluriformes > Clariidae > Clarias > Clarias macrocephalus. The sequence continues at coordinate 22,862 of JAAGKR010005040.1, forward strand.
ATATTTATGGAATCCATTCTTCCCTCCACCTGTGCAATGTTTCCTGTGCCACTGGCTGCAACACAACCCCAAAGCATGATAGATCCACCCCCATGCTTAATACTTGGCAATGTGTTCTTTTCATGAAATGCTGCTCCTTTTTTTTCTTCATACATGCCTTTGCTGATTGTGGCCAAAGAGTTCTATTTTAACTTCTTCAGTCCACAGCACATGTTTCCAAAATGCATCAGGCTTCTGTAGATGTTCTGTTGTAGACTTCTGACATTGGCTTTTATGATGGGGACACAGGCAAGGTTTTCTTCTGCTGACTCTTTCATGAGGATCTTGTGGAACGGGGCACCACCACTCCTGAGTCTGAGTCAAATGGGGGTTTTGATTTGTCTTTCTGACCAGCATACGAGCAGTTCTCTCCGAGAGTTTTCTTGGTCTTCCAGATCTCATCTTGACCTCCACAGTTCTCCTAAACTGCCATGTCTTAATTACATTGCTCACTGTGAAAACTGCAAGCTGACAATGCTTTGCTATCTTCTTGTAGCCTTCTCCTGCATTATGGGCATCAATAAGTTTCATTTTCAGAGTCTTACTCTTTGTATTTGTAAATCTTTGAAATTGGTATTTACTAATGACAGCTGTTGCCATGCGTCAGATCTAATGAGCTGATTAAAGTCTGAAACCCTGTAAAAAGAATCTATGACTCTGGAAAAAGAATATATGACTCTGGAACTCTTAGGGTGCCCAAAATTTAGCACAGTGCCATAATAATGTTTTCATTTTTTTTTTTGTTAAATTTAGGGCATAAGAAGTAACTATGCATCAGTGTTTGCTGAACATATTATGTATTTTTCCATTTCCAAGAGAGACTGTGTTAACATCTTTTCAATTAAAAAAATCACCAAAATCTGTTATTTATCAAGGGGTGCCTAAACTTTTGCACAAGCCACTTCTAATTGCTACTTTCATAATAATAATGCACCGTGTCACAAAGCAACGTTGTCTGAACATCACAATGGCTTTTCCGGTGACCATATTTGAATTAAATACAGTGGAACCCTTGTTTTTTTAGTAATATAATTATTTTAAAGGTGTTATTATTTTTTAAAAATCATAAACTTAATAAAGAAAAAAGAAAAAACAAAAGAAGGAAAAAATAATCCCTATTTACCTGTAGCAGGCTTAATTGTAATATGATGAACATGTTATAGACTGAATTTAATGGATATCATAATCAGCAGTTTACATACAGCACACACGACTTTCCATAAATTTACTTCCATTTCGGGGTGCCTCTGGTTTCAGGTATTCATCTGTGTCACTGAGCAAGTAAGTTGTTTCTCTTTTGTTGGAGACATATAATGCACATAATGGCTTTAACCTTCGTTATCTGCTACATGCCCTTGTGAAAAAAGTTGCCGCCCACAATGATGTAGATGAAGGGAAATCTGACTTGATATCCGCATTATAAAACAACATGCCAACCAAGCAAAGAGACATACCTTTCATAATAGGACGTGCTTCCTTTTTTGTGTTTCATTGCTTTGTAAAAATGTCTGTAGTTCGAAAGCATGTTACAAATTGTTTGATTGTATAAATAAATACAAGTAATATTAAATTTTTATTAGCCACTTACAGACTTAAAATTGAAATGCTTGAAGTAAAATGCGTTTAGTTCTAAAAATAGTAACTTTTCTTTGAAATCAATTAACGACCATGGGAGCGTCTCAAACAACTTGAAAAATAGCTGAAAATGAAAGTCAGTAATTATATGCCAGCAAAATGCGTCATTAAATTTTAGTTTAAGGCTTATTTATTTTTCATTTATCTCTGAGCATAATAATTCTCTTTCAATTCACATTCAGGAGAAGTTCTTGAATCTAGACATCTTAGATATATTCCAGTCTGCACACATGCTGAGAACTTTTGACAAACTAAAACAGTCATTATGTCTCAAATTATAGCATTTTTTTTTTCAATACCACTGCAATACAATCATCTTTACCTGCAACTTTCTCAACTTTCCCTTAAGGGACTCCAGCACAAGAGAGAGTTCCCAAGTCAGACATTTATTTATTTATTTATTTATTTATTTATTTTATTTATTTATTTTATTTTTTTTTGTGGTGGATGGAGGAAACTTCACCAGCTAAGTTTATAAGTCTCTAAACACTGAAAAATCCAACTAGATAAATGTTGAATTCATTAATATTATATTTTTGGCCCAACATGATTTTATAAGACACCCGCGGGACTGACGCTATCAAATGCGCAAAAGTGGTGAAGTGGCCGTTTTGTGGACTCTTTATCCCGGGTAAGTTTTAAATAATAATAATAATAAAATTTTTAATTGGCACATGTGCTACTATCCAGACACCACACAATTTGTGGAAACTATGTAATTTTAACAAATGTTACACAATTAATTTATGAAAAAAATGTACACAAATTCTCAGATTGTCACATCTCACATGACTGCACCAGGATGTTCATTAGATGTTACTGTACTTCGGGACCGCGTGATTTAAGTCAAGGAAAAAGCTAAATAAAGGATTTTCCAGAACTGTATGTTTGTGATGCCTATTTTAGACAGTTAGCGTTACATACGTGAGGACATAAGTGGCTACATGCAGACATTCCATTTAATTCAAAATCAATACGTACTTAAAAATATATGCAAAAATCTATTTTATTAGTTCACGTGAATTAGATCTTCAATCAGTCATGCCTGCACGTGTTTCCATAACATAACGTCATTACAGCTGTGATCTCTCCACCTGTCTGAATCCAGTCTCACCGATAAACACAGTCTGAATGCTCATGCGCAATAATGTTCTGAAGAATGCCCTGGTCCAGAAATTGCACCGTTTCTGAACACTGCAGGTTGTGAATTTGAAAAAGGAAATCTAGGGTCCGGTCTTTTCAGAGTAAAGCTAGTGAGGTTCATGGTGTTAACTATTCATTATGGCTACCATAATCATAAATAAATACATCATTATTGTAACATTTATTATTATACATTTTTATCTTGTTATATGCTATATTTGAGTTCCGTCTTGTTTCTGGATCTGTTTCTCTTCTTAATAAAAAAAAAGTATAAAGTATAAATACTGTAAAAAATACATGAATATAACAGCATCTTAGATTAGAGCCTTCAGCATTGTTTTACAATGTAGAAAGAGATAAAAAATAAGGAACAACCACTGAATAAGAAGGTGTGCCTAAAGTTCTGACTTGTACTTTATGATTTTTTTCTTTATTATAATACGTTGACTGCAGTAAATACGTTAACCTACACTTTACGGCTGTCCTTGTGTCCTTAACTAACATCACTAGAGTGTAGATAGGAAGAGGAGGGAGGGAATGACGGAAAAATAAAGGAGCAGACAGAAGAGGTTGGGGGAACCATGACTGCCATTGGAGACTGTAACTGATATAGGTGGACTGCTGTCGATTTCGCTCTCAATCCAGACTTGGTACTGAGACACTCTGGTGAACACAGTGGGAATGCCACGGACAGAACATCCTGCAGTAGTGCCAAAGCTCACAATCCCAGCCTGAAACCAGGTTTGATTGATCTTGACCACCAGTGGACCACCAGAATCACCCTGCGTGCATAAAAGACTGCTAAGGACATCTGCTCTTTTAATACATGCCATCGTTTCCTGAATTGAAGTAGTTTTAACTATGTCTTAGCATATGTTTTTAGATTTCTTACATAGCATGCACCTTCTCCTCCTGCAGCAACGCCAGCACATATCATATTGTCTGTTACGTCATCTCCATATGAAATTGAACAGGCACTATTATTCACAATCGGCACCTGCACCTCTTGCAGGGTTTGAGGGGCCGGCAGATTCACTGTAAAGACACATGAAAGAAATCACATAATGAACCTTGCTGAAAAGTCTAGCTTATAACCACCTAGTAACAAAAATATTCAGGTCAAGATAATCAACCTGGTACAGTAGAAGCTCTTTGTTGGAGGGTAAATATTTTCCAGCGTCCTCATTACTTGAGTAATTTATCTAAGAATTCGAAAAATATGTTCCACTAGAAAGGAATGATTAATTTCTTTCCTAATTTAATTATGAAAAAAACTGAACTTATGCGTCACTCACCATTAGTAGCAATTTTGCCCCATCCTGTGACCCAGGCAATTGTTCCATCAGGAACAGAAGTGTTGGCTGGTGCGAGGCACACCGGCAACACAAACGTATTGAACGTCACTGAGGAGGACAGCTGGACTAGTGCAATGTCATTGTTAATGGTGGTAAAATTACAGTTTGGGTGGATGATGATTTTAATAGCACTTCTTTGCTGCATATAAGGGTTTGTCCCCTGGAGATTTTTTATTCCTAGAAATAATGTGATAGATGCTGCACCAATTCTAAAAATTAAAAGAGATTTGAGACTCGTTACATTCAACATATCACTCCACATCCCTTATTTCCTTATTTTTCATTTAAAAGAAATTGTAACAACCTACTGACAATTTCTTAAACTATGGAGTACCTTAAAAGCTGTACTTGATGAAAATGTACAGTAAATACCTACATTACTATTGTGAGGTTATTTTAAAATTTTAGACTCATATACCTTTGGAAACAGTGAGCAGCTGATAAGACCCAGTTCTCATTAATCAGGCTGCCACCACAGAAATGGCTGCCTTGTGTCTGAATGCTGACCTGCCAAGGCCAGGACCCGGGAGAGGCATTTTCACCACCAACAATCTTTGTGTTCAGTGGAGGTTGACCACACACTTGTAGAAAAGGAGGGAGGTCAAATAAGCACACATACTTAATATAATTATATATGTTATTATGGTACATTCATATATTTTAATGTAATCATACAAAACTATGGAAAATTTGGGCAAGACAAGATTACCTCATTGTTTCACCAAAAACTTTCTGGTTAATTGTTTTTTTTTTAAGAAAGGTCAGAGATATTATATTTTTTATACTTATATTTACAGTATTAGTACAATATGCTAAACACATTTAGTATCACATGCACAGTATATTTATTTATTTATTTATTTATTAATCATTGCCAACATGGTTATATGCTTTGTTTTGATATAATATCCACCCCATTTCTTATTATATTATTTATTTGTGACAATTCTTGCCCATGTTTAATTTGCGAAGATGGAAAATGCATCCTCCTTGAGTAACCTTAGGTTTGGATAACACTTATGATTTCTGGAACATGTAAATACATACGTACAATGCCAAATACATACCACATAAAGAATTTTCCTGCATGCCTCAGAAAAACTGCCAGTTTGAAATGTAGTCATGATAATTCACATACAAGGTCCTTGTGAAGTTTTGTACGGTTAAAGTTTTATTCAATTTAATAATTACTACTGTACCAGTAAAATAGTAGTAAGTAGTTTTAAATTAAAATAATTATTTTACAACAAAACATTTCATTTAGGCTTAATTAATCAAAACACAATGCTTTCTCACTCATTCACTCATCTTCTATACCGCTTTATCCTGTATTCAGGGTTGCGGGGACCTGGAGCGTATCCCAGGAGGCTTAGGGCACAAGGCAGGGTACACCCTGGACACGGTGCTAAACCATCGCAGGGCACAGACACACATATACACTACGGGCAATTTGGGTATTTTTGGCCAATTAGCCTAACCTGTATATCGTTTGACTGTGGGAGGAAACCGGACTACCCTGAGGAAACCCTGGAGGGGAAAGGCGACAGTGCTAACCACTACACCATTTCATTTAATTGTATTTTTATTAGTTAGGTTAAATTTACTTTAATTTGTCAACAAGTTCCACAGAAATGACTTTAGTAAACTTAGCTAACATTTGTAAAGGCCTTTATTCACATTACTGTCACAAGCATTTTATTAACAGTTTGCACTGTTTGAAATGCAGCACAGAAATCAAGAAAATTATGGTCTAACAATACAAAAGACATACTGTACACAACATTTACGACTGTCTTGACACATTTAAAGAGGGGTTAAATTGACGTTAGTTATCTTCAACTTTTCTTTCTGGACATGTTTTACATAAGAAATCAATCATTCACCCACAAAAAAAAAAGGAAAAAAAAGGTTCTCACTTTAGGATAAAGTGTTTTTAAGGTTGTCATCTTTAAAAAAAAAATAATAATAAAATAATAATAATAATAATAATAAACATTTTTAAAAAGAAAATGCACAACCTTGTCCTTAAGGTCAATAATACCAACTAAAATTTAGTAAATTTACCATATTAACATAAAATTAACATAATTTACTCCTATTTTTTGCTATCAAATACAAACATTTTTTTTCAAGTTTCTGCAAAGTCTAAATTGCCCTCTGTCAAACCGGACAAAACTGCAGAGGATAACGCACGCACGCAGAGAGTCAGTTAAATTTGCGCATGTGTAGTTTGATGCGTCTTGCTCTTCTGTTTCTTTAGCGTTTCATGACAGCTGGCGTCTCGCTACTGCCACCCGCTGTTTGTATGAAATGTTTACTTAACATGAATAGTTTGTGATTAGACAACGTATTAGGTATCTGTATGGTCAAGTTGAGAATTAATTACGTGAACCTTAATAGGAAAAAAAACATTTTAAGTCAACAAATACAATTATTATGAGAATACTGAAAATAATTATATTATGTAAAGTGCACAACCTGCCTTGTTCATATTTTTTGTGTGGTCTGGGAAACACAATCATGACTTAGTGTCTTTTTTGTTGTAATTATTACAGGTTATAATTATAATATACAGGTCTGTACTGTTCATTTAATTTACAGAAAGACACTGATGCAATTGTAAAAAACAGAGACAAACACTAAGATTGGCATTATATAAGCCCTGTGAAAGTTTACTAAATATGATTTGTTGTGCACATATCCGCATTGTACTTAAATCACTGATTCTTCATTGGAGTGATTAACTTTAAAGTTAAAATTTGGGTTAACTTGAACATCATGTTATTGCAAACCTGTGAGTTTACAAAATTTTGTAATTCATGTTGTCTGAATCATGAACTTACCACTCAGCTGGGTGAATGAGCCTCCTGGAACAGGATAATAAAATAAAACATTATACAGTATATTAAAAACTAATTATACTAAGAGGAGAAAAAAAATTTTGTCAATCAAGACAGTCACCGTTTTTAATTTGGAGAATAGATGTTTCTATGGGTCACAGGGTATTCTGATATATCTGAATGCCACCAGATTTGCTTTTATTTCATTAACAGCTCAAATGTGTATAACATAAAGCTTAATTAAAGCTGCACGGTTTCAGCATTTTTTATGGCGATTTGATGCCCATGATACACTCGTGAATTTCAAGCATTTAAAAAAATTAATAAATAAATTCACAGTTGTACATCTGTGAATTGTGTTTTGCATTTGTGAAATGTATATTATGAATATGTATATTTATTTTGTGCACTGCACGTGAGTTGTTTTTTCTGTGAATATATATGTTTTGTGCACGTGAGTTGTTTTTTCTGTGAAATTTGTGCTCGTGAATTGGGTTTCACGCATGTGTGCATCATGTCTTTTGTGTGAATTATTATTAAGACTGATCTGCTTTCATATTTGACACCTCGTTTAATTTCAACCCTAGGTGAGGTGCCATTATATAGGCACACTGAACTATTTGTATTTCTTTATAAGGTTAATATTACAGCCATTTCTGCCAAAAGCATATAGCTCCAAAGTTTTAAAAAATAAAAGATATTCTAGTGTAGAAATCAAGAAACATAATGAGACCATCATTCTCTATCAAGTCACTATAGTCAATTAAGTCCTGTATTAAACAGACATTATTATGAATCGAACAGCCTTTAATGAATCCAGACTGGATTTTGCTAATTATTTATGAGAGCCCTCATATGAGGCGGTTATTGAAAGTGTGGGTGAATATTTTGTAATCGTTGTTTGGTAGAGAAATTGGTGGAGATTTTACAGTCCTTTCCTGGTTTGGGAATAAGAATAATGGTTCCTTGTCTCATAGAAGCTCCAGAAACATATAGAAATTTGTTTCTATCATCTGGCCCTGGACTTTTGTCCATTTTTCAGCACATAGCAGCTTCATTAATTTCTTCCAGGATTAAGTCTGCTTCACACAAATTTATAAAGTCAGGACTTGGTTGTGGAATTAGGTGGGAGATTTTTGTTTAAAGGATTTCTTCCTCTGCCTCTTAGAAAGTGGAGGAATATAGTTAAAGGTACTTATTTCCTTAGCTATTACTGTGGAGTCCGATCAGTCTGTGCCATATTGATTAGATTTATTTTTTTGTTGCTTTCTTTTTTCTAGTCTTCAGAAATAAGCTAAGTTTCTTTCCCCCTCGTTAATCCATTCTTAGATATCATCTAACATTGGCTGTAAAGTTAATAATTTCATTTTATCATCTTCTAAGAGATTTGGTTTGCTACAACATTTGTTTATTTCCTGAACAATTTCATTTTCTTCTCAATTTTGTAATACTTTTTGTAATAAAGCTTATGGGAAAGTTTCTTATTTTATATTTAATACATTCCCATTTTCTGTAAATGATGAAATGTTGGGCTTTTTAAGTTTAATAATTTAATAATTAGTATTATTCCTTTATAGAATTTGTCATTATTCAAGGCTGGCATTGAACTTCCAAGAGCCTTTATTGTGTCTGCCTTTGTTTGGGCTTTCAAGCTGTAAACCAATGAAACACTGATCTGTAAGTGGAGCAGGTGATATAAAGGGGTTTGTGGTATGAGTTGGTAGAGGTTGAGAGATTAACCAGTAATCAATTCTGGACTTTATAGAGACCATCCATCCATCCATCCATCCATCCATCTTCAACATTTATCCAAAATCGGATCGCGGGAGTAGCAGTTCCAGCAACTTTCCTTTCCTGCCCCATGAGCTCCTTCCAGCTGGACATGCCAAAAACACCTCCCTAGGGAAGCATCCTGGTGACATCCTTACAAGATGCCAGAAACACCTCAAATGACTCCTTTCCATGCAAAGGAGCATCAACTCTACTCTGGGTTGAAACACAGTGCAGCAACTAAGGTTGAGACACACAGGTGATAAGGTCGGAAATTGTCGGAATCCATGAACTTATTGGACTATGGTTCGGAAGGTCCCAGGTTCAAATCATAATGAGATAAAAATTTAATTCACTCTGGATAAGGGCGTCTGTCAAACGCTTACATTTAAATGTTTCATGAACATCACAATGAGTTCATCAGTGGCCTTTCAAGTGACAAGATTTGAATCCAATTTTTTTTCTAAAAAATGTACATTTTTAAAAAGGGTTTATTATTTTAAAAAAAAAGTAAAGAAAGAATAAAAAGAATCTCTATTCAAAAGGAAACTTTTTGTAATATGATGAACAGGTTACAGACTAAATGTAATGGATATCATAATCAGCACTTTACTTACCTGAAGCATTAAGGAGCAGAGCACATACAGCACACACGACTTTCCATAAATTCATTCCCATTTCTGTGTGCCTCTGGTTTCAGGTATTCATCTGTGTCACTGAGCATATGAGTTGTTTCTTTCTTGTTGTAGACACATAATGCACATAATAGCTGTAACCTTCCCTAACTACCTTACCTGATACACGCCCTCCCGAAAAAAGTTGCGCCCACAATGATGTAGATGAAGCGAAATCTGCCTTGATATTTTTATTATGAAACAACATCACAGCCAAGTAAATAAACATACCTCTCATGACAGGGAGTGTTTCAATGCTTTGTGAAAATGTCTGTAGTAGAAAGAGTGTAAAGAATCTATTTTAATTCAACTGAAACAAACCGGTTCATTAAAATCAAGAAATCAAATTCATATTCAAATTGTATTTGTGTGATAAGATGTAAAAAAGCATTTAGTTCTACAATTATTCATGAGTCACATTTCTTTCAAATCAATTAATGACCATGGGAGTGTCTCAAGCTATTTGAAAAGTAGCCGAAAATGAAAATGAGTAATTACGTGCCAGCAAAGTTTGTCATCAAAGTTTAGTTTAGGGATGATTTTCTTACAATTTATCTCTAAGCGTAATAACTCTCTTTCAACTCACTGCATCGTCAAGAGAAGTTCTTGACTCTAGATATCTTCCAGTGTGCACACATGCTGAGAACTTTTCAAAAACTAACAAAGTCATCATGTCACAAATGATATTTTCAGTATTTCCAGTAAATACCACTGCAATACAATCATCTTTACCTGCAACTTTCTCGTTTAATTCTTGCCAGGTTGGTAATTCTGTTTTAATTGCATAGCATTCTAGATGCCTAAGTAGTACTGTAAAGAGCACAAGTCACCCCAAAGCATGCAAGGTGAGCTTATCATCAAACTTGCAGTTCTGCCAGTTTTTTTGTTGCTGTATAAAAATGCAGTTCTAGAGATACCTGTTTTCATTTTTCATCTCAAGGCACATTAAGGGACTCCAGCACAAAGGAGAGATCCAATGTCAGCCTTTTCTTTTGTGGTGGATGGAGGAAACTTACTTCACCAGGAAGGTTTATAATCTTCTATACCAATGTGGGCTATGAGACTTCACCATGTCCGACACAAATTTACATTTACATTTATGCCATTTGGCAGACGCTCTTATCCAGAGTGACTTCCATTCATTTCATTACACGTTGAACATATGAGCAGTTGATGGTTAAGAGCCCTGCACAAGGGCTCAAGCATGGTGGTCCTAGGGTTTGAATCCGGGACCCTCCGATCTTCCAAATAGTTCCACACCTTAACCACTGAGATACACTTGCCCTGTAATTGGGAATGTTCGTCATTCTCTGTATCTGCAATAGCTGATTTGTGGAAATCAGATATTGCACCAGATCCAGTAGATGAGGGGCATGTCATTTGTTAAACAGCTTCCATGTGAGCATATAAGTGTTCAGAAGTGTTTCATGGACCACTAGCCGACAATCCTCAGTCCACACTTTGTCCTGAGGGGCCTTACAAATGTGAACCAGAGGGGTGGCAGTTCCACTTATCTGCAAAAAGCTGACTTGGCATCAGCAAATGTTCACTTCATCAAAAAAGGACCAAAACACCATTTCTGCATGCCAAGGGTGTTCAACTACACTGTAAATGCTCAAAGTAATTAAACACATTGAGTACTATTAACTTAATGCCATGTGAAAGGCCCGGGTTCGATTCCCGGTCTGGATTGTCTGCAACAATTTATTTGATTTGCAACAAGTTCAACAACCTCAAAAATTGATAGTTCTCTTTTCTTAAAATTGGAAACATCATTACTTAAAAAAGTTGATGTAACTGATTAGCTAAAATATTTTGAGTTTTGTCAACTTAATCGAGTTTACAGTGTGCATAACAATGCAATCATAAAAATAGACTGTGTTTGTACCATAATTAATTAAATGTGTAAATCTTTAAAATGTAAAAAATATATATATTTTATGCACGTCATAATACTTACGTGTAACATGCTTGAAGGAAAAAAAAGTCTTTTTAACCCATAAGAGCCCAGACACATTTCTAGGGGATATAACACAGACCAAACAGACCACATGCAAAACATTTTGAAGGACATCACATGGCATTTCCCTGACCATTTTAGGGATATTTGTCCAACTGTATATGGCATATGTCACATGTGTTTTTCTATCATGTCACACATTTGGTTGTTTTTGTAGCAATTAGTTCAAGAAACACAGTCAGAACAAGTTAAATACTGTATAAACTTTTAGAAAATAATTATACCATTAAAATTGATAAATGAGCAGAAACTTGCTTTCAGTAACAAAAAAAGCTTTTTATATTTTTAAATTGTCACATGTGCTAGACATTCCATTTATTTAAAAATCAATAGGTACTTAAAAAATATATGCAAAAATCTATTTTATTAGTTCACGTGAATTAGATCTTCAATCAGTCATGCCCGCACGTGTTTCCAGAACATAACGTCATAACAGCTGTGATCTCTGCACCTGTCTGAATCCAGTCTCACCGATAAACACAGTCTGAATGCTCATGCGCAATAATGTTCTGAAGAATGCCCTGGTCCAGAAATTGCACAGTTTCTGAAGAGAGAGTAAAGCTAGTGAGGTTCATGGTGTTAACTATTCATTATGGCTACCATAATCATAAATAAATACATAATTATTGTCACATTTATTATTATACATTTTTATCTTGTTATATGCTATATTTGAGCTCTGTCTTGCTTCTGGACCTGTTGCCCTTCTTAGTAAAATAAAAAAATAATTAAAAAATATATATAAATAAAAGTACATGTAAATAACAGCACCTTAGATGAGAGCCTTCAGCATTGTTTTACAATGTAGAAAGAGATAAAAATCAGGAACAACCACTGAATAAGAAGGTGTGTCCAAAGTTCTGACTTGTACTGTATATTTTTATCTTTCTTAAAATAGGTTGACTGGAATATGTTAGCCTACACTTTTTGGTTGTCCTTGTGTCATTAACTTAACTAACATCACTGGAGTATCGATAGGAAGAGGAGGGAGGGAATGACGGAAAAAGAAAGGAGCAGACAGAAGAGGTTGGGGGAACCATGACTGAAACTTGAGAATGGAACTAATCCAGGTGGACTGTTGTTGATTTCGCTCTCAATCCAGACTTGGTACTGAGACACTCTGGTGAACACAGTGGGAATGCCACGGACAGAACATCCTGCAGTAGTGCCAAAGCTCACAATCCCAGCCTGAAACCAGGTTTGATTGATCTTGACCACCAGTGGACCACCAGAATCACCCTGCGTGCATAAAAGACTGATAAGGACATCTGCTCTTTTAATACATGCCATCGTTTCCTGAATTGAAGTAGTTTTAACTACGTCTTAGCATATGTTTTTAGATTTCTTACATTGCATGCACCTTCCCCTCCTGCAGCAACGCCAGCACATATCATATTGTCTGTTACATCACCTCTATATGGAATTGTACAGGCACTATTATTCACAATCGGCACCTGCACCTCTTGCAGGGTTTGAGGGGCCGGCAGATTCACTGTAAAGACACATGAAAGAAATCACATAATGAACCTTGCTGAAAAGTCTAGCTTATAACCACCTAGAAACAAACATATTCAGGTCAAGATATTCAACCTGGTACAGTAGAAGCTCTTTGTCGGATGGTAAATATTTTCCAGTTTCCTTATTACTTGAGTAATTTATCGAAGACATTTGAGATTTTCTAATCGCCTCACTGTCACATTACTCCCTTTAGACAAAGGGAAAAATATGTTCCACTAGAAAGGAACAATTTCTTTCCTAATTTAATTATGAAATAAACCTGATATGTTGAAATAAACTGATTAAGCATTAAACATGTTGTGTGCCTATGCGTCACTCACCATTAGTAGCAATTTTGCCCCATCCTGTGACCCAGGCAATTGTTCCATCAGGAAAAGAACTGTTGGTTGCTGCGAGGCACACCGGCAGCACGTACGCATTGAACGTCACTGAAGAGGACAGCTGGACTAGTGCAACGTCATTGTTAATGGTGGTAATATTAAAGTTTGGGTGGATGATGATTTTAATAGCACTTCTTTGCTGCATATAAGGGTTTGTCCCCTGGAGATTTTCTATTCCTAGAAATAATGTGATAGATGCTGCACGAATGCTAAAAATGAAAAGAGATATTAAGAATCGTTACATTCAACATATCACTCCACATCCCTTATTTCCTCAGGCTTTTCATTTAAAAGAAATAGTAACAACCTACTGATAATTCATTAAAATATGGAGTACCTTAAAAGCTGTACTTGATGAAAATGTACAGTAAATGCCTACATTACTATTGTGAGGTTATTTAAAAATTTTAGACTCATATACCTTTGGAAACAGTGAGCAGCTGATAAGACCCAGTTCTCATTAATCAGGCTGCCACCACAGAAATGGCTGCCTTGTGTCTGAATGCTGACCTGCCAAGGCCAGGACCCGGGAGAGGCATTTTCACCACCAACAATCTTTGTGTTCAGTTGAGGTTGACCACACACTTGTAGAAAAAGGGGGGTGGGGGTGTCAAATAAGCACACATACTTAATATAACTATATATATGTTATTATGGTACATTCATATATTTTAATGTAATCATGCAAAACTATAGAAAATCTGGGCAAGACAAGATTCCCTCACTGTTTTACCTGAAACCTTCTGGTTAATATTTTTGTTTTAGAGAAAGGTCAGAGATATAATATTTTTTTATACTTATATTTACAGTATTAGTACAATATAGTTACAGATTTGCAACTGTAGCTATACCCTAAGGTCCTTTGATACAGTTTAAGCTAAACACATTGAAAGTATCACATATACAGTATATTTACTTATTTTTTTATTTATTGGCAACATGGTTATATGCTGTTTTGATATAATATCCACCTCATTTTGTTATATTATTTATTTGTGACAATTCTTTGCCCATGTTTAATTTGCGAAAATGGAAAATGCATCCTCCTTGAGTAACCTTAGGTAAATTCATACCACCTGCATATTACAAAAAGAAATGTGCCTGCATGCCCCAGAAAATCTGCCAGTTTGACCTTCCAGGAAAATATGTGATATGTTTATTCACATACAAGGTCCTTGTGAATTTTTGTATGGTTAAAGTTTTTATCTTTAATTATTTAATAATTACTACTGTACGAGAGAGATAGTGAGGGAAATAGCTTAAGTGAATTTGGGTAAAACATCCAATTAAATCACATTGTTCTCTGAACACATTTGTTGTTTTTAACCAAATATCCAGCTACGCACATTAGATTTTTAAGCTGCTTTTTGTTGACGTGACAGGATGTACTGTGGTATGTTGTGATTGTAGTATGCCTGGCAAACACAATCATGACTCAGTGTTTCTATTGTGTTGTAATTATACAGGTTATAATTATAATATACAGGTATGCACTGTTCACTGTTAATTTGCGGGGAAAACACCGATGTGATTGTAAAAAAAATTTTTTTTTTAATAGAGGCATAGGCTTAAACCACTAACATTGACATAATATAATAAAGTTTACTAAGTATGTACAAATTTGTTGTGCACATATCTGTGCTTAAATCACTGATTTTTCACTAGAGTAATTAACTTTAAAGTTAAAATTTGGGTTAACATCATGTTATTGCAAACCTATGAGTTACAAAATTGTAAATCTTATAATGATAAATCCCATAGTTGTGATGTTGTCTGAATCATGAACTTACCACTCAGCTGGGTGGATGAGCCTCCTGGAAAAGGGAGAGAGGAGCACAAAAGTATAATAAAACATATATAGTATATTAAGAACTAATTATACTAAAAGGAGAAAAAAAGACCATTTGCAGGCATGCAGATAATCACAACTATAAAGAGAACAAAATAAAATTGACTGGTTTTGTATCTGCTCCATATCTGTTCTGTTCTGTTGTCGTACTACTGTTTTGTTTACTGCTGTTGTGTTTGTAGTTGTTTGTTTCTTTAATTGCAGGCTTAATTGTTGCACTTAAAACAATTACTCAGTCCTGACAGAATGTGAGGCCAAAGGTGCGTTCCAATCGGCCTGAAGTAACCTGCGAAGTATACTTCACAGTATGTTCAGCCATGGTAAGGGTGATTCCAAGCTGCAGGAAGCGAAAACGTTATGTTCAAAGGGGAACTGTGAATGGTGTAGGGAACGAGTGAACATCAGGTTTTCACTTCACTGGAAAAGAGATTGAAAAATGTCCCATAAGTCATTGCGTCCCATTGGAGCGTGAAAAAAAATGGAGCTTGAAAAAGGATTGATATTTTTTTTATTTATTATCATTATTGTCAAGGACGACATCTTATTAATTAGACACAATTATTTTATATAATTATATAGAAATTTCCTCAGGAGCACGACAGGTGTTTGTTATCCGAGATGCTTATGTCACCATGGTAACGCACTGCGCTGGTGATGTTGCAGGGTCTTCTGAAAAGTGGAGGGAAGTTCCCTCCACTGATGTTCCCTGCACACGTAGCAGGGAGTGTGAAGTACACTTCAGAATGGAACGCAGCTTATATTGTATATATTTTCTGTATATATACGGACAAAACTAGATTCACGTGAACACAATGATATTAGTTTATAGTGCGGCGTAACATGGCCAAATACAGAACATGAAATATAACCAGGTCATGGGTGCATGGCGCCCTCCAGGGGTTACTGACATGAGCAATGAACAGAAAGCCACGACTAAGGTTGAGACTGACATCTAATGATTATCGGTTTCTGCGGAGGCAAACAGATGATAAGGTCGTAAATTGTCGGAATCCATGAACTTATCCTGGCTTGTGTCAATAGTCCCGGCTGGTGCAGGTGTCAACAAACCAAAGCAAAGTTGTCTCAAACTGGTTTCATGAACATCACAATGGGTTCTTCAGTGGCCTTTCCAGTGACCAGATTTGAATCCAATACAACACCCTTTTTCTAATAATGTACATGCACATTTTTAAAAAGGTTTTATTATAAAAAATAAACTTAAAAAAAAGAAAAGAAAGAAAGAATAAAAAGAATCCCTATTTACCTGTAGAATGTTTATAGGTTATAGGTTATAGACTGAATATAATGGATATCCTAATTAGCACTTTACTTACCTGAAGCATTAAGGAGCAGAGCACATACAGCACACACGACTTTCCATAAATTAATTTCCATTTCGGTGTGCCTCTGGTTTCAGGTATTCATCTGTGTCACTGAGCATGAGTTGTTTCTTTCTTGTTGTAGACACATAATGCACATAATAGCTGTAACCTTTCCTAACTGCCTTACCTGCTTCACGCCCTCATGAAAAAAGTTGCCGCCCACAGTGATGTAGATGAAGGGTAATCTGAATTGATATCCTCATTATAAAACAACATGACAACCAAGCAAATAAACATATCTATATCTCTCATGATAGGGAGTTTCCTTAGGCACATTTGTGCTTCACTGCTTTGTAAAAATGTCTGTAGTTTTAGAAAGCACATAAACAAATTAGTTGATTATATAAATAAATCAAATTAAATCAATTAAAGACCATGGAAGTGTCTTGAGCAATTAGTATTCGAACTTATCATGCCAGCAAAATGCAGCAAAGTTTAGTTTAAGGCTGATTTACTTCTCTGAACAATAATAATTCTCTTTCAACTCATTGCACTTTCAAGAGAAGTTCTTGACATGCTGAGAACTTTTGACAAACTAACAGTCATCATGTCACAAATGATAGCTTAATTCCAGAAAATAAAACTGCAATACAATCATCTTTACCTGCAACTTTCTGATTAAATTCTTGCCACGTTGGTAATCCTGTTTCAATTATAGAATTCTAGATGTCTAAGTAGTACTGTAGAGAACATACTGCCTTCATGGAACAAGTTTGACTTAACAT
The DNA here is from genome assembly GCA_011419295.1 of Clarias macrocephalus. Classification (NCBI taxonomy): domain Eukaryota; kingdom Metazoa; phylum Chordata; class Actinopteri; order Siluriformes; family Clariidae; genus Clarias; species Clarias macrocephalus. Next base: position 40,192 of record JAAGKR010005040.1, read on the forward strand.
CAGTTCTGCCACTTTTATTGTTGCCGTAAAAAAAATGCAGTTCTAGAGACACCTATTTTAATTTTCAGAACTCAGAAGACCTTAAGGGAGAGATCCCATGTCAGACTTATTTTGGGTGGTGGATGGAGCAAAGTTCATGTGACAATCAGGTATTGCACCAGATTGGCACCCTGTCCTGTCAAGGATAAAGCTGAATAAGGGATTTTCCAGAACATATAAAGGGTAGTGATGTGTGTGCCACTGTGGAATGTTAGGGGCTACATGAGGACATTTAATTTCTTTCTAAATCAATCTGCACTTGCAAATATATGCAAAAATCTATTTTATTAGTTCATGTGAATTATATCTTCCCGTATTGGGCATGCCAATTAGTCATGCCTGCAGGCGTTTCCAGAACATAATGTCATAACAGCTGTGATCTCTGCACCTGTCTGAAACCAGTCTTACCAATAGACGCAGTCTGAATGCGCATGTGCAATACTGTTCTGAAGAATGCTCATGCACAGTGTCACTGTTCCAGAAATTGCAGCGTTTCTGAAGACTGCAGGTTGCAAGCCTGAATGAGGGAATGTAAGATCCAGTCTTTTCAGTGTAAAGCTAGTGGGGTTAATGGTGTTTACTATGTATTATGGCTAGCATAATAAAAATGACATAATTATTGTAATTATTATTATTACTTTACTATCTTGTTATGTGCTGTATTTAAGCTCCGTCTTGCTTCTGGAACTGGTGCACTTCTTAATAAAATAAAAAGTATAATCTATAAATAAAAGTAAATGTAACTGGTACATATTTAGCATTTAACATCTTTAATATATACAGAAGACTATTAAGCAACTATTTTAGACTATTTAAGTCAAAAGACATAAAGTTTGTGTTTTTCTATTTGGAAAAATTATTTGCTGGTATGTTTTACATCCATCATCATCATTATTGTTATCGTCACCCACTCACTCATCGTCTATACCGCTTTATCTTCTATACAGGGCCGCGGGGAGCTGAAGCCTATGCCAATAGACTTATTGCATGAGGCGGAGTAGACCCTGAACGGGTACCAATCCATTGCACGGCACTCACATACAGACAAACACTCATGTTCACACACACCACAGGCAATTTGGGAATGGCAGTTAACCTAATCTGCATGTTTTTCCTGGAAACGCACCAAGCCCAAGAAGAATGCATAAAATCCACGCGCACAGATCCGAGGGAGGAATATCGAACACCGGAGGTGCAAAGCGACTTGTGTGCTAACCTCTAAGCCAACATACTGCCCATTATTATTTATGCCTGCAATAAGGAGTTGATAACTAATATTTTGTGTACAAACAAGCCTGAAATGTGACAATTCATTTATTCATTCATTTTCTTATACAAATACACAACCCTTCTTATACAACCCTGCTTGTCCTATATACAGGGTTGTAGGGGGTCTGGACCCTATCCCAGGAGGGCACAAGGCAGGGTACACCCTGGGCAGAGTGCCAATCACAGGGCACACACATACACAATTTGGGAATACCAATTAGCCTAATCTGCATGTCTTTTGACTGTGGGAGGAAACCGGAGTACCCGGAGGAATCCCACCAAGCACGGGGAGAACATGCAAACTGCATGCACACAGACCCCGAGCCGGAAATCAAACCCGGACCCTGGAGGTGCGAGGACTACACCACCGCTAAGCAATTACAAATTATATTCTGTGATATTTTGTGTCCCAACAGGCCTGAAATGTATCATCAACATCATAATGCCTTCATAGCAAATCAGTCTCTTTCTGCCCTTCTCAAAATGGCACGTTTTATGACACGTCGTGTCCCAAATGGGGCTTTTCCACTTGTATAAAGACACCACGAATACTGTAACATGATTCCTTCCACGCCCTGTCTAGTGCACTGTGTGTCCGTTTGGAATTCAACCACACACACACACACACACACACACACACACACACACACACACACACAGGAAGCAAATGTTTGGGAGCTTGACCTCGCGCCCTCCTTCCGGTTGCCTCCCGCCCCACGTAGCCATCTTCGTTTCCTGAACAAAAAAAAAAAAGGGGCGAGATTGGACAGACAATCAGACAGAGAGTCAGTCCGTGTGAGATGGTAGAAAGCACTCGCGAACACCGATGTGACAGTGCAATATGATCGGAGCCGGAGTGGGCGAAGAGGAAAAGCAGCCGCGCGCCGTGTTCAGACCGGAGACCGTTAGCTAGCTAAGCCGAGCTGCTAGCTAGCTAGCTAACGGACAGTTAGTAACGTCACGGTGGGATAAAGCGTCACTTAGCTTAGCTTAGCTAGCGGGCTGGCTAACCAGCCAGCTTGTTTAGACCACCAAAGGAAGGCACAAGGCGTTAGCCAGCTGGCTAACTTGAGGAGTTAGGGAAAAGGAACTACACGTTAGCTGGTTAGAAGTAATGGTCTGAATCAGTCCAAGCAGCTCGGAAACACTGCTGCTGTTTTGAAGAGACACGAACAAGGATTTATTTTGCACGACGGGATCAACCTCAAGCCGTGGTAAGCCACTGTCTGTGTGTGTTTTTCATCAGAATGAAACGTAATGTTGACAGTGTTGACAGGAGCAAATGACGTTATTAAACTTTACCAGCATTAGTTTGATAAACTGGGTGTATAGGAAGTGTGTCAGCTTGGTGGGGATACAGTACGACCTATTAACAATCTTCTTAGTAACTGCCATGTCCAGATAAAGCTGTCTCTCTCTTCATCCTAAGTCTTATGTTTAACTTGGGTTGTCTTAAGCACAGTTAGATTTGGATGAGACATGACCACTGGGTACAGATTTCAATTACCTTACACACAAAAAAACACATTATATTAATGTGTCAAACAATGTTGTGCCTGTTTGTTAGAACCAGTGAGGGATTTTTCCACAGCCTATCCAACTTTCATTCGATTTGAATTTATTTATTGAGAAAATTAGATGTGGTTGTTTCAATAAGCCTACACTGTTTTATTTATTTATTTGAGCATATAGTGTGAAGTTTGGCTCCAAGTTATATTCTTTAATTACTTTAAATCCACATGATAATCATGTTTCCATGTCATAGATTTACATTATATGTATAAAATATGTATTGCTATTTGTACCGTCCCAGCTGCAAGTAAAACTACATGATTCGTGTTACAGTCTCGTGTTATTTCAGTGCAAACGTGGAAAAGTCTCTGTAAATTTTCAGCTGTTCAGTTTTTATGAGTCACCAAGAACAGGACGTGAAAACCCAGCCAGCATTTGATGTTACGTAGTTGGTGGTCCCCCCCCCCCCTTCCAATCAGCTTTCTTGCTCCTGCTACAGTCCCAGATGTGTTTTTTTTTTTAATCAGCTTTTTTACATCAGATCATTACTCTAAGAATTTGAAGTTTAAACTGACCAAGCAAGACCGAACAGGACATCGACTGGTACCAGGATTTTATTTTTTTAAGGGAGGAAGAGGTTATTTTAAAAGCCTACTTCCTCCCAATAACCCTAGCAAGAGAGACGAACACATGTCGGTTTGTCTGGGACCAATCAGCATTCGCTGGCCTCAAACCCAAAGGGGGGGAAAAAAAACCTGCGGTGGATCCAGACGTCAGTGGAAAACATGGGGAAGCTGGAATTATGCCTTGTAATTGCACATGTGCAGAATGTAGGGTACGCATCATGCCTTCGATACCATACAGTGCGCTTTGTGAGCGAGTCGATCGTGCTAATATGGAGTACCGACCATCTTTGTAACCGTCACGTGGCACTAAGTACATAATAGAAAGAGGTTGAAAACAGGCCTAGTGTGTAGGCCGGTGACACAGTTTTCCTCTCATTTCATGAAGCACTGTACAGGAAATAACGTCCATCCTTTTATATGTAACATGTTTGAATGAATATTGTATGTTTTTACAGGACTTGAAATAAGTTTTTCCCCCTCCCTCTGATACGTTGGAATTTTGATACGTTGGCTTCCTGGATATGTGTATTGGCTGTAGCTTTAGGAGCCAAAATTTGCATGTGAACTGCCTTTAGATCCTGTGAATAGACATGAATAGAGGACTATATCACGGTGGCCCATCCCCACGCTATTGATTGCACTTTTAGCTGCTTTTCACAATCCTGACTATTCACACTTGACCCACTTATACTCACATGAAACAAGGCAAAACACTGAAGTTAGAATAAAGCTATCTGTTTATTTCAGGCATAATTAATGCATAATTGTGAACACATTAAGCATAAGGAACACTAGCAACTGAAAATAATGTCATGTATTTGATTTTTTTTTATTCAAGTCTGATATACAATGTATAATGTAAGGCTTGGTAATATGATATGATAAATAATTTTGATACATTACATCGCAGTACACATTTCTGTGCAGTCGACTAAATGTGCATTGTATGTGGTTGCAAGCAGCTGATTTGATCTTAAAATTTGTCTTGTTTAAAATCTTTTAAGTAATATTTGTATGTCACTTAATCCAGAATGCTGATTAATTTGATTTAGGTGCTTTGAAATAATCTGTTTCAATAATGCAAAAAAAAAGTCAAGCCCTGTTCATGCAGTTGTTCTGAAGTTGACCCTTCTTGCTATATCAGGAGACCGATCACATGAAATCCAAAAGCTCTGGCTGTTGTATTTTTGGCTTAGCCTTTTTTTTCTTTCTCTACTGTCTGTTTCTGCCTGCGTGTCTTTTATGACGGAAACATGTCCCATTCACGATTAACATAAAAGCACTTTAGGTCTTCACAAAAGTCCTGTTTAATGTGGACTCTCATGGGAAAGCGTTGTGGAATTACCTTCCCCGGAACATTTCTGCCATCGTATCTTTGAAACCTCCACTAAAACTCCTGTCCCTGTGGACTACCCTGGAACCGGCTCATTTAGCCTCTCTTCCTGTTTTATGCACTGTTGTGGAGATTGTGCTATATTTAAGTTTTCTTTGTGGTTAACCGTCTTTTCTTTCATCATGCTTTCTTCTCTTCTAATGTGCAGCATTGTTGAATAAGTGTGCTCACCATAGCAAATTCTATTAGACTGTTTCTAAAAAAAAAAGGCAGATCGGGATATACATTAAGAAAGGCACTTGAGGTAAACGAAGTGCGTGTGGTTTTTTTTATTTTTTTATTTTTTTATTTTTATATACCAATGGGTGCAGGTGTGGGTAAGGCGTTGTTTTTTTAAGATTAGGTCTCTATTAGTTAAGTAAATTGGTTTGACGTTTGAATATGTTTTTTCTTTATTCATTGAGTCCACCCTCATTCCTGCCCATGTTCATGAATCTCCACCCCTAGGAACCTCAGTAGCTCATTAAATGTCTATGAAATGATTGACAAGAGTTTCATGCAAGCACAAAGGGGGCATTCCATGATGGAAACAGGTTAAGGTCACTTGGCCACTTAGTCATTTTCACATTAGGGCCACAGGATTGTTTCATTTTAATCAGTGAGAACACAATTGTTTCTGGAAGACATGTAAGAATGTTACTCTGGACATCTTTTCCAGGGTATCAATATTATTAACCATAGTGTGAAGATTGACTTCATTGTTCTCTTCCCAAGTAGGTGCATATTGCCACCTGCTGTATCAGAGAGTGTAAATACAGAAGCGTACCTGAGAACAGAGAACTAAAATAACATGAACGCTGGCCAGTGGAGGAATGGGGAACAGTTGTTCCTGGGCATGGTACAACTCAGTCTTCCTAAATTGTGAAAACGCCCTAAGGACACAGAAATAAAATCGCCTTACTGTTAAAGATAGAGAAATTAAAGGTGCTCTCTAGACCTGATAATCCTTCATGTGAGATACGAACCATAAAAATAAATAAATAAAATAAAAATTAAAAATTAAAGACTAAAAGAATCAAAAGCCTAGCGAGGCAGTAAAGTGTGTTTTAAAAGAGACATAATGAGTCTTTGGTCACAAAATCAGTTCCCCTAGTATTGGAACATTTCCAAAAGATTACATCAGGCACGTATGTCTAGTTCTTTACCCAAAGGGTGTATACCTTTTAAAGTCATTCGTCTTTCAAGAACTATCCTTTAATGGCTTTTTTTTTTTTTTTTTTTTGACAAGGACAAGAGTATTTGCTATTAGTTAAATACAAAATAAACGACCTCGCATATTTTTTTTGACACTTTGGGCGAAAGCTCACACGATACTGTCACAGTACAGCTCTTGATATTGTGTCTGTTGCATCAGTGATACTTAAAGTGTCATTTCAAGTCAAACATCTGTTCTTGAGGTTGAGATGTTAGTTGATCTCATGACTCATATTCGTGACTTTAAGACATGGCTTAAAGGCAGTTTTTGCTTTTCTTTTCTCAGTAACATTATGAAATTGAGATCATTCCCCAGTATATGACATGCGAATTTCCTGAAGAAAAAAAACATGGTCCAACAATCAAGCTTAATAAGAAAATACCCATATCCAATTGGAAATATGTATATTCCTGCAATTTCTCTTGTCCTTTTTTTAAACATAACATCACTTGAAAAATAATTTTAATTTGACAACTATGACAACTTTGCTGTCATTTTTTAATCAGTCGACTTGCTATATGGGACCAATCTTTGCATTGTGTTCCATCATTAACATAAACCTTTGCCTGTCAGTCTAAAACTGACAAGTTATATTAGTTTAATTGTTCATAAAGTAAATGTCTTGATTATTTATTTATAAAAAATTTTGCCATACAAAAAGTGGGTGAGAGGGAAAAAAACTAAATAAATCAGCAGCAGAAGATGCAACCTTGTTTAACCAGAAGATTGAGGGGGGGGGGTGTTCGTTTCGTGAAGAGAACGAGTGTAGACAATATTATCTACATGACATTATTTACTTGCTATTTTGAGAAAATATTTAATGATAATGTACATTTAATTTCAAATGTATATTTGTACTGGTGAATATTTTTAGAGTGATATTTTTTTGAACCGACAAAAATTTCGCCAGGTGTATCTGACAAAACCATACTAGGTCTCGTGTCTGCATCCTTGGAGGTTAAATATGTTGAGCTTACAGAAGGTTATCGTGTCTGGTAATATAATATACCTTGCTTATGAATTATGGTGTAAGTCACAAAGATCAAACCCTTCTGATATTTGAACTCGACATTTAAATGACCTCAGACATTTTTATTTATTTATTTTTAAATCAAATGTTTCTATGACTATTATTAAAACCTAGTTAAAAGCAGAGTGCTTGAACCCAAGACATAGAAATTCATCATTAGATTCTTGGAACGTTTAGGAATGATCAAGCTACAGTCAAGACTATTTGCATGTCCACTCTGTGATCAATTAAACCTGGTGAATTATAGCTTAACCTGAATGAACTACAGTGGTTTGCAGTGTAACATAAAATATAATAAACCTGCTGCCCTGCCATGACTGACGAAGCTGATGACTGACATTTAGTGTAATTAACAAGGTGGAAGTAGTTTTAAATTCCTGTCAGTGCTATGTAGTTGAAAGGTGAGGAGTATAAACCATGAAGGTGGTGGAGAACTCTGTAAATCTCATACGTTTCTCTTTATATTTCCACTTATTTCAGTTTAGAATATCAGCTAACTTTGAGTGTTCCAGACCTGAACCCCAAATAGCATTAAATGGAAATCTAGGATGTACAATCCCTTACCACACACAAAAAGTAGAGCTCTTGATTAGGGCTTTGTACCCATAAATAAAATTACACTGATAGTTCAAAGGCAATGCAAGCACAAAGCATTTATTAAGTAGACAAAGTGTTGTTTAAGATAATGTATCGTGGGTTTTCTTGCTGAAAGTGCTTCCGTGACAGGTTTGAATGTGGCAGTTGGCAGCTGCTCTTCCCTCTTTCTAGTACTGCAGACCATACCAACCCAAATTCAGTCGTTCTGTGACCGGGAGTTAGCTTACTTAACAATTGTTAGAACACATAGAGTAATGCATATAGTTAAATGTCCCAGCGCTGTTACTGTCTACTATTACCACTCACGGAACGCCTCTTTTCTGATCAGGTTGCTTGGAGGTAAAACTTGATTCTCTTTGTCTCCTGAACTTATTTTTCCAAGTATTTCTAAATTGATATTTAAAAAAAGCTCATTTTAGCAGTTATAGTTACAGGTGACTCATTATCACCATGATGTTACTTGTACATGCCATTTTGGCCATGCCCTTTCTTTACACATGATATCATCAGTCAAAGGAATGGTGACAGGACAATGGCTTTTTGCACACAAACTCAAAAGCTCGCAATACAGAGATGAGGTGTAAACACACTGAGATGAAGTTTATTAGGACTTTGACCAACAGCAGTTTCTCAACTCTGAGAAAACAAAAAATAAACAAATAAAAAATAGATCTCCCTGTTTGAAAGCACTTGGGGAAACTCACACAAAATTAGCTGTTTAAGTGGTTCTTTTTAGGGATCGACTGATATGATTTTGTTCAGGGTTGACACCGATACTGATAATGAAAATTTTATTTAATACAAAACGTCTTACAGAAAACTTTGTTGGAATAACTTTAAGTATGTGGTTAATTAAATCAGAGCTTTATTTTATGAATAAATAAGGAAAAAACATACTGATAAAATGATAAATATCAGGCTTAATGCTTAGCAAAGCTGATAATTGGTTGACCCCTAGTTTTTATTCTTGTTTTTCTTTTTTATTCTAAATAAATAATTTGCTCCTACCACACAGGATGCTGTGCTGCCTACTGAAGTGTGACTTGTTTAGAGTGTGCCACCTGTAGGATAGTAGAGGAACAACGTTTTACCAATTCAAATATATTTATGCAAATATATTAATAAAAAAAATTGTTTCGAGTGAGCTTGATGCATGAATTCCCACACAAAAGAATCACGGTTTGTGACTGAATTGATATCCTGACTGTAGTCATGCTTTCATGGGTATGCAGGATAGCTGTTTTCTCCTTTCATTTGACATGTTGATTGTGGTCCTCATCACCACCTGCATGTTTCATGATGTGATGATGTTTAATGGCCTGGCAGACTTTACATCTACTCTAATTAGCTAATTAAGTTTGAATGCAGTTTAAAATTGTTGTTGTTGTTGTTTTTGTTTTTAAAGTTTTTAAAGTGAAAGCATTTAAACCTTACTCATAATTAATGCTTAACAAGGTTTCGTTTACATTTCTCTATTTAGTAGTTTCATTGATCCACAAGAATACAGAATATCAAAAGAACAAACTTTGATGCATGCTTCACTTGACTATGAGACTCTTCAGAGCAACTGTACTGGGGAAAATGGTTCCCATTTTATTTATAGCATTTTGTGAGAAACGTAGTGGTGACAAAACAAGGTGATCGTACCTGCTTGTTGTATGGAGAAAATTTTCCACTGTGTAATTCAAATCGCTTCTTTCTCGATCTCATTCAGTGGAGATGTACCAGACTGTTGCGAGGCTATTACTGGGTTTTTTTTTTATTATTTTTTTTTTTTGTCATATCTGAATCAATAAGGGCTTTTCATTACTTTTGCACCTAATCTAAGTTCTACAACACTGAACAGTACAGGAATTGTCTTAGAAAAGGGTGAAGATTGTTGTTTATTTTTGTTATTCTTTTCAAATACGTCTTGGTGATCATGAAATCTAGCCACAACTGCTTGTGATCTTTCATCACAGGCTGCAGAGTGTGAAGAGACCTGCCCCAAATCATCTCCTTCTCTAGGCCAAGTGCCTCGTTAAGCAGATTATGTAAATATTATTATGCCATGATATGCCACAGTCTTCAAACTTATTTTCCAGTTTAATCAAATCAGCAGTAAAACATCGTTATTCGCCGGTCGTGTCTTCGCAGCCTGTAATACAGATTTTATTGTAGATAATTCGTACCGCGATGCACCACAAAGTTCTACCTTATCAATCTTTAGGGAACCAGTACCAAGTACCAGAAGCTGGCTAGAGAACGATGGGGTCAGCAAATCATGAAAATCAGCATGAAGTATTAGGCCGCACTTGTGACCGAGTTGGGCTACAGGTTTCGGTGTTCTTCTCAGACATCGTTAACCACCTGCAAAGTCAAATATACAAACAAAAGAGTCAACGGGGAAGAGTAACCGGTCCTACTGATTACAGATGGTAACCATTATAACTCTTTAACATTCATATGTAGAGAAAACATATGGTAGTACATAAAAGTGTAATATTCAGTGAGCATGGAAAGCAACAAATTGGATACAAACATATTATTATGCAACTCCAAGTAACAGCCATGCAGTTCACAAAGTAGAGGGTTATTTTGGAGGACAGTTTGGAAATCTATCCAAATTCTGCAAAGTTTTGGTCTTATTAATAGGTCTATTGTATACATCTAGATCGCTCTTCATTGTAAAACCTATTAGTCTGCTTGTAATTGTACCATGAGCCTTTGCAACACTGATCAGCACTCATTTAAAAATGAACCCTTTAAGCATTTGTTCAGTTTTTCATTGTGTCCTGCAAACATTTATTTTAATCGTATTCTTTCAGTTCAGTGGATAAAATGGCAATCTTTTTACGATCTAACAAATGAATATTATTTTCCTGCAAGTGTGACTTATTAGAGCAAAGGTACACCAAGATCTTTCATATCATTGTTTAGTCCATGTCATGCAGGCATGAATATCACCTCAGGTATGCGTAAGTTCAGTATAAATTTGGTGGGGCCCTGAGTCCAGCCTGTCGTCAGCAGCTTATGAAAACAATGTCAAATATGGGAGTCGCTTCAAATAGAAAACTGGGACGTTATAACCCTTGGTTTGATTAAAACATTTCTTCTTGTCCAGGCCATGCGACTTGCCTTGGGCAATAATGCACTATTCTTAATATGGTACACTGAAAAGCTGACCAATGCACTCAACCCATGGATATTTAAGTTCTTTGAAATGATTATTTATTCTTGCACAGTGGGGGGAAAAATGTCTCGGCTGATTATTACCTAAGAGTTCCTTTTTTTATTCTTCGTGCAGCAGATATTTATATAATGCTGCTAGGAAGTGTTATTGAAATGTGTCATATCGGACTGTACCGGAATATGTAACGACGTTTTGTGCTTTCTCTCTATTATGTGCGTTTTCAGGAGCTGGCCATGCCTGCGAGTGTTCGTGCCGGGAGTTTGAAGGACCCTGAGGTAGCGGATCTCTTCTACAAAGATGACCCCGAGAAACTCTTCACAGACCTCCGTGAGATCGGCCATGGAAGCTTCGGAGCTGTGTATTTTGTAAGAGACAGAAATTTTTTGCACAGTCTAGGAGTCTTTTTTTTGTTGTTGACTACAATATTAACTCGTTGTAGGTGTAAGTTCTGGTAATGTAGTGTTCATTCACCTTTTACCTCTATTAGGCACGAGATGTTCGCTCCAATGAGGTGGTTGCAATCAAAAAGATGTCTTACAGCGGCAAACAGTCCAATGAGGTGAGTTAATTATTGATTTATTTGTTTACTAGTATGAACTTTACTTAGGAATGATCTTCTTTCTGTATTTTATGAAATATTGATAGCTATACAGAGAGCTATACACAAGAGTTCTATGAACTAGTAATCATTTCATGCAAACATTTTTGAAATAAAAAATAAAAGCAGATACTTCATAGCTTTTTTTTTTTTTGTAATATATAGTTTTATCATAACGAAGATGTGCAAATATTTTATTACAGATTACGGCAGCTTTTAGAACTTTTTCTTTTGGACGTTCTAACCGATGCAGTTGTTCTTACTTGTACCCCTGACTGCAATTCTTTGCAGAAATGGCAGGACATCATCAAAGAGGTGAAGTTCCTTCAGAAGCTTCGGCACCCCAACACTATCGAGTACAAAGGCTGCTACCTGAGGGAGCACACAGCATGGGTAAGGGTTACCTGGACATGTTTATCCAATGTGTGTAACTCGGTGTAGAGTTGATTTTTAAATATGCTTTTGTTTCTTCTTTTTTTTTCTTTGTCCCTCATAGCTGGTGATGGAGTATTGCTTGGGTTCTGCCTCTGATCTTTTAGAGGGTGAGTAGAGATTTCCATTTTACCCCCCCACAAGCATAGTAATCCTTTCTTTCCCACTTCCTCTCTTGGCCCTCCATCTTGATACTCTTGGTACTTTGTGTGACTGGCACTATTTCCTCTTTCTTATTTCCCCAGTGCTGGCTCAGCAGCAGTTCTTAAAATAAACTTGTTTTAATTTTAGTCTGGGAAAATGCTAAAATATTTGAAGGATTCGTCTCGACATGGTCTTGTGTTCATGGTCCTGTCCCTTAGTGTGGGTAGGACTTTACAAGCAGCTCGTTAGCAGCAAATACAGTTTGTCTTTGTGTCCTGCCGCACACTCTTCCTTTTTCTTACCGTGCCTTGGTTGAGAATAAACTGGTTGGAGTTTGTTTATTTAGAGGGTTGGGGTTGGAAGCTGTTTAGTGATTAAGAATGTGACAATGCTGTCTTTATATAGTCACTGAGCTTTTCTGTCAGTAAGAGATATCATCATGGATATCATTTTATCAGGTTGCATTATATTTCTTATGAATAGCAGGCATTATACTGAGCAGACATCAGACCACAATGATAGACCTAAGTTTAGACATGTAAAATATAACTTAAAAACATGTATCTTATTATATAGAAAATCGCCTTCATAAAAAAAAGTTATCATTTTATATGATTATAAAAAAATAAAAATCTCCAGTCTATGCTTCATATTTAACTCTCTTTGCCATCAAGGTTGTTTAGATTTGGCAGGGGTGTGAGCTATTGTGCAAATCAACACTGACTTCCTGCCTTCAAAGGAAGTACATCTACATACAAGAAACAAATCGCGGCTCTCAATCCATTCCATGTGTCCTCAGATATAGAGATTGAGATATATTTATACTGTACGGTCTCTAGATGGCGATTTTAACTTTTTGTTCATCTGCAGTCCATAAGAAGCCCCTACAGGAAGTGGAAATCGCTGCTATTACCCATGGTGCACTACAGGGTCTGGCCTACCTTCACTCCCATAATATGATCCACAGGTTTGTGCACTGCTTCATCAAGATGCAGACATATCTTCAACACTACCAGCTTTACTGCTTGTTTTATCCTTTTTAGTTATTCCTCTTAAAGGATAGGTTTTCTTTCTGTTTATAAAGACTAATCATCACTCTTTCTCACACAGGGATGTGAAGGCAGGTAATATTTTGCTTACTGAGCCTGGTCAGGTGAAGCTTGGAGATTTTGGCTCTGCCTCCATCATTGCTCCAGCCAACTCTTTTGTGGGCACGCCCTACTGGTGAGATGTGCTTCTGTTCATTCTCTTAAACTTTACCCAATTTAATTCCAGAAATAAGAGAAGGGGGTGTTAGGATTTACATTTCCAAACTGTCATCTGCAAGTCCCTGTTCAGTGAAGGCTAAATTAAGAGCAGAACTCTTGACGACAAGGATTTTTTTTTTTTTATTTTTTTAAGAATAATAATGCTTAGAAATTTTGATATGAAACAAAAAGGCTTTGTAGAGAGTTTTATTTGAAGGTGTGCCCAAGAGGTGCTTTAGGCTCTATAAATAGGATTGTAGTGGGATGTCCACACCCTGTCCCCGGCTGGCTGGAGCACCCACAAATAATTGCTGCTTTCTCTGCCACAGCAGGCTCGTGTGCCATGTGTAAGAGAATTCTATAGGTTTAACATGACATTCCTTCATGTTGGCTTGGGGTGTGCGTATTAAATATGTATATTTTTGTTGTTTGTTTTATAGATTATTTAGTTATTACTTTAATTCTAATCATCATCATTTATTACACACAAATACACTTGTTAGACCTTATTTCACAATTTCTTTAACAAGCTTACATGGATTTCAGAGTTTGTACAAAGCATGTCTGTTATTGCTCCAGCTGAAATAACACTGAGTAAATACTTTACATCTCAAGCTCTTTCTGTTTCACTCCATTGAGGAACATCACAGCAGTTACAGGGTCTATATAGTGAGATTGTGCCAAGCTCGACCTCCATCGGGGAACAGTAGGGGAGGGTCTTCCTCATATGAGATCACAATAGGTCACATGTTTTTTTTTAAGCTAGTACAAAAATAGAATATAGTTGCAAACAACGATGACTGGCTCAAGCACCCTGCGCACCGCACAACCTGTTTTACTCGAGTTTGTTAAGACCTCGAAAAAGCCATTGCCACTCGGGTGCACCGCACAACCTGCACACATTACACACTATACAGGACTAATGTGTGTGTGTGTGTGAGAGAGGTGTGTTTGTGTGCGTGAGTGTAAACATTTGTAATATGGGTGTATGTGTGTGTGATGTGTGAGTGTGTTTGTGTGCATGCATGCACACGTGTGTGAGGGTTAGTGTGTGAGAGAGGTGTGTGACGTGTGGATGTGTCAGTCTGTGTGTGACGAGTAAATGTGCTTGTGTTTGTGCTTGTTTGTGTGTATGGTGTGTGAGTCTGTGTGTACTAACATTAGTGATGTGTGTGTGTGTGTGAGGTGTGTGTGTGAGAGATGTGTGTGTGTGAGATGTGTGTGTGTGAGATGTGTGTGTGTGAGATGTGTGTGTGTGAGATGTGTGTGTGCGTGAGAGATGTGTGTGTGCGTGAGAGATGTGTGTGTGCGTGAGAGATGTGTGTGTGCGTGAGAGATGTGTGTGTGCGCGTGA
>JAAGKR010005041.1:0-54795 GCA_011419295.1 Clarias macrocephalus
CACCAAGCATGTGGGGAAAACATGCAAACTCCATGCACACAAACAGGCGGGAATCAAACCGAGACCTTCAATACCTTAGACCGCTTTCCTACATCTCCAAACCGCCCACTGAATTGTCATGAATTAAAATACTTGTATTTGTACAATTGTATACTCTGTAATGCCTTAAATCACACAAAACAAAACCTAGCTAATGAAATGGGACAATGTATTTCCAATTATTATGTAATATTAATTGGAAATCACAACTACGTTTCAAACCATGCTCAATTCACACCGAGCTGTCACAAACCGTCTATGTACTTGCACTATTCACTTACGAAGTACTTACTACACCTCACAATTTGCTGTGAATTTTTAGACTTGCTTCACCTGAACAACCTAGATACCTATGTTTTTGACACCACTGTCTACAGAAGCTATAAACCATCTATGCGCGTCCATAGTAAGCATCACCAGACACAGTATAAAATTTAATATATCATGGTTATTTAGTGTAGGGTGCATGATTGGATTTAGCCATTCATGTATTTAGTATCTGTAGGACAGGGGTAGTCAATGGTTAAGGCATTGAACTACAGCCAGGAAGGTCCCAGGTTCAAACCCCACCACAACCACGTTTCCCCTGTTGGATCCTTAAACAAGGCCCTTAATCCTCAACTGCTTACCACCTATGAAATTTACGAATGACTTGCAAACATCCACCTTCAAATAACTTTCCATCTCAAATTATCATGTAAATGGAGGAAATTTCTTTTGGCGCCAAGGATTTCTCCAACACCATGACAAACTCTGACAGCATTTTTGATAAAGGTTCTTTGATTTTTTACAATCTTAAGACCTACTTGTCTGGATCAAATTCTGGAATGTGGGAAAGTCCCTTTTCTGTATCCCTCTAAGTGTACTGTAATACCATGGGATTTTTGTCCCTGACAGAATCAAGACTTACCACCACCAATGTTTACTTGATTTCATAAAACCAAGAAATAAATATACAAAAGCATGAATGTCATACATTAACTATGTTCCTCCTATTTATAACATGTGTATATTTACAGCTGTAACGAAAGTTTACTCAGAATGGCAAAATAAACAAAAATATCCAGTAAGTGGCAGTGTGGGGATAGAAATGCTGTGTTTATGAAAGAGGACCCAGGAGAATGTGCAGACTGGTTCAAGCTGACAGAAAGCCTACAGTAATTCGGAAGACCACTCAGTACAACTGTGAAGATTAAAAAAACGTCTCAGAATGCACATGTCAGACCTTAAGGCGGACAGGCCACTTAACGCGAAAGACGACTTCAGGTTCATGACTTGGCTGTTTTTGTCAGCCATTAACACAAAACCTGACCTTGGAATGGAAACAAACTGACATAAACTCTACAGCTGAAGGCTGGAAAAACATAGCATGTTCTGATGCATCCCGATTTCTGCTGAGGCACACAGATGGTCGGTTCAAAATATCAATTCAACAAATCCATGAATCCAACTGGCATTGTGTCAACAGTCCTGGCTGGTGGAGGTGGTCTAATGGTGTGAGGAATGTGTTCTTGGCAATTAATACTTATCATCACTTACATGCCACAGGCTACTTGCGTATTTTTGCTGACCATGTGCATCGCTTCATTGCCACAATTTTCCTATCTTCTAATGGCTACCACCAAGAAAAAAAAAAACAACTCAAACAGGTTTCTTGAACATGACAATGTGTTTAGTGTTCTCCAGTAGCCATCCCCATCACCAAAGCTGAATCCAACAGAACACTTTTATGACGTGGTAGAACAGGAGGTACACATCATGAAAGTGAACCTGAAAAATCTGCAGGAATTGCATGATGCAAGCAACATGAATCGGAATCTCAAAGAACAGTTTTCGGCATTTTGAGAATCAAGAACGGACAGTGGTCCTAATAAAGTGTTTGGGGAGATTATACTGTGACATAATGTACTAAATTACAATATAATATAAAGCCCAAAATGATTATTACGATAAAAAAAAAAAGCCTGATAAACTTGGTGAACCTGACCTCTGTAACATTTTGCGCATTTTGTGCGCACAGGAGAGACAGTGAGAATGTCTGGCCAGTTCTCCTCACAGTTATTGGCAATGCATTGCTGCACTCCCCTATTTTTAATTAACAACCTTCTGGCCTATGTGTGTGTCTATGTGTGTGGCATAAGCTTCAGCTTACTGTAGACCTTTTATTCAATTCATTCCCTTTTTCTGCTCCCACTGTTATTATAGGGGCACGCTACAAAATCCATGCAGTCAAGTGATATTTTTGGAGGATTACAGAATCAGTTGATACTTTGTACTAGAGCTGAATGCTGGCATTGTTTAACAAGAGGCAATGAAGCATCAGGCACTAAAACTAAAAGCTGAACAAAGATTAAAATTTCAGCTGGTCTTGGAGTGAGACATAGCATGCTGGCATTCTGTTCCCTATTGCTGTCTTGTTGTCTATGGTGGCATGTACAGTATAACTTTCATCTTATTCCCATTACTATTTAAGTTTCAAGTTTGTTTTCTTTCACTACTATGAAGACTGAGATTTATAGTTTCACCAACTACTCATGCTTACTTGTGTTTGGATTTGCTGATCTTTATACACTCTTCCTCTCTTTTGATTTGGTAGAATCGTATTCTTGTTTTACAGCATGCTCTTTTAACAGCTTTGCTTTTGCATTGTAGTCTGCTTTGCTTGTAAATTACTTTGGATGAATATATTCAACATGTCCCAAATAAATAATTGGTCTAACATAAAATTTCACAATGGGTCCACAACTGCATATAAAAAATGCAATGGATTAAGAAGATTACATGGTTTTTATTTAAAGTTTATATATTATAATAATAAATTGTTGTTATGAAGAAGTTATGAAGTAAACAATAATGAAAAACTGGAGGAAACCATTAAAAAAAACAGTTATGAAGCAGGAAATACTCACATTGTAGACAGAAGTCTTTGCATTCCAGTAAAACAGCTCCACTGTATTTGAATCCTTCAAAAATTTGATACTGTCGACGTAAAACCTGTCAGAGAACACAAGATGCTACAATACATGGACACACAAACTCCACTCCCAGGTTATTGTAATTCTACTGTAGCATAAACATTACATACTCAGAAAAAAAAACATACTAATCTGTTTTTTAATAAACAACACATACATTATTAGATCCGCCTTTGGAAACACTTTCAATTGTCCCACTTTTTCTGTATGTTGCACAATAGCGCCCTCTGGTAGATGTGTCATGTCATGTCTGTGAGAGAAGCTCAAGCTGAAATGTCCACACTTACCTAACCTGGAATTTAAGGTCGAGCGGTCCTGTCTTTTTGGAGAAGTTGTGCTCCAAGACTCTCCGGTTGAGCTGCAGCCAGCTAGTCTGACCACTTTTAAAAGAAATCAAGTATTTACTATACATCACACACAAACCATTCAAGGCGATCAACATAACTTGCATTCATTCAGATTGGATGGATGGATGGATAGATAGATACAACTTTATTGCCAATGCACAGTACAGGTACTTAGCAACAAAATGCAGTTTATATCACCCAGAAGTGCAAAGAGTAGTATATATACATCAGTGCAAATATTGGAATTGTGCAACAATCAAGTTGCAGGTAAAATACATACATTTTTAGGTGCAGTGGCTATAGAATAGATATATAGTGTGTGATGTATGATATTTTGAAAATTCATATTGATACTGACAATTTGTATAAGAGATACAAGTATCGCAAACATATATAAGGAACATAAATCTATGTACATATACACACACATATGTACACACACACACACACATATGTACACACACACACACACACACACACACACACACACACACACACACACACACACACACACACACACACACATTATGTCTAGTCAATCAACTTGCCACTTGATACATATTCATATAATAGCTATTCCATTCAGTCAGCACACTTACTTTGTGTCAGTGTAGGAAATTCCGAAATAATCCTTCTCCTTCAGGCTGAAATGGGATGACACCATGTCTAAGAGATCTTTAGACAGCAGCTTCGGCTGAGAAAAGAAAAGAAAAGAAAAACAGGCTGTTGTTAATTATCTTTTGTAATGAACAAACATAGTTTCCAATCCACTAGTGTTCAATCAGTTTTTTTTTTATATACTTTCTACATTGTGCTTTTGAAAGACTTAGTAATATAGTACAAGTAGTCACACATAATATTCACTTGTAAAACAAACGTTTAAAGATTTACAGGAAAAGTCTCACCTGGACTAGCAGTTCCAGCTGCCTCTCGTCCAGCAGAAGCACCTGACACTGCCGGCCCTCCGTCATCTGGAAAAGGAACACGCGGTGGTTTACTACATCTACTATTTTGCATCTAATACAGTAATGATCTTTGTATACCAAGCTGAGACAGAGCACAACTCATAGCCATTTAAAAGGCACAAACTAGATTAATGACTTATCTAATAATTTAAAGGTACAACCTGTCCATATTTCAGAACATCTAAGGTGTGTGATGTACTCAGCAACTGAACATACTTTTGAAGGAATGGCTGTTATGAAAATAGCTATTAACACTCCAGGATTTCGAATGAAAGAAATGAAAGAGAGAGTCCATTTTTAATGCTATTTCATTTATTTACACAGAACAGCTTATGTTAAAGAGACATAATCATAACGTAACATGGCACCTAGATTACTGTACAAAATATCTTGTAAAAAAAATTAATTTTCAAGATGTATGACGATGACAGTGAGGTCATAGTGAGTTTTAGGACATGATGTGATGAGTGGCAAAGAATTTAAGAGAAGAGCACAACATGTTCATTTATTTCAGCTCATTATTCTCTTTAGCTTATACAGTAGTTAAGTGACGATATAATAAGTTATTTATTGTTAAAAAATTAATTAGTAAGGGAAGGGGCAAGAAAGGTGCAACAGAAGGTGTAGAGTCGAAAAGCAAAACTGGCCATGCTCTCTGGTTATGAGTGATGTTCTACTGTGTCCCCTGTCAAGCACAGTGCATGACCACCAGTTCTAAAAGATGTGCCTGGCTGGTCTCATGTGGTGCTCAGAAGGCATGTTAGGCCTTACTCCCTCCAGTGGTGATCTGTCAGGTAGGTGAAAAAATGAAGAGGGGGATGGAATCATAAACACACACAAAAAAAAACTTGTTGTAGTGTATACTTGATGTATAGGACCTGTTATGTTACCAGGTCGATTACTTTGTGTAAACACCAATCTGCCACAATACCAGCATCAGGTGAATTGAATAAAATTGAATTATCAATTATATACCAGTAAACTAGTGACAGGAAAATGGTGCTCATTTATGCCCTCAGAGATCTACGTCCAGCCTGTCTAGTCGGATCTCACAGAAAAGACAAATTGCTTAAGTTAATGCTGGCTACAGTTATGGCTGAGTACAGGTATACCTCTTATTTTATCCTTTAATTAGCATCCACGCACACACACACCCACACACTCCTAGTAAACATTAAGCATATCTTTTCTGTCTACATGGATGTCTATTAAAGGGGTCAGTGAAAGAAAACTAGAGAACCATGAGGAAACCTTGGTGAACATGATGTGAAACTTCACACAGAATATAAGATATGATCTGGATCAAACCCAGGACCCAAACAGCAATGCTATGCCTTGTACAACACTGTGCATATGTACAACTTGCAAAAAAGTACACACATTCAGTCCAGACTTTAACCTTTGTTTTTTTGTCACATGAACATTGTTATTAATCTGCAAGAGAGAGGCCATATTACAGGAAAATGTTTCCAGATTTGTTTCCATCCAAATGCACTGCATTCCAAATGTATGGAAATTATGAAAAAGTGGGTTACCAAAAAGTCAGCAAAGAAAAAGGGGCAACAAGACTACATCAATAAAAGAGCTCCAGCCAAACACGTTCATTAGAATGGAAGAACACACACTTGCCATGTGGTTTAGTGCTACCCATTTATCACACTACCTTCTTAGTGAAACAACTTTTCCAGCTTATACGAATGTACAAATGTGCAAAAAAAAAAAAAAAAGGGCATAAAAGCAAGTGAATGGAGAGTCATAGACACACAATTCATATTCCATAAATACAAACACACTGTTATATTAAATTACTGAGTCTGTCTAATGAAATCCAGCTATTTAAACAAGGAATCACAATATTGCACCATATTATTGGGTACCAAGAAAGTGACCCGCCCTGATGGAAGATCTGGGCGGTTACTCTTGCACACTCACACACACACAAGACACACAACCAATACAACACACCCCCACAACAAGAGCTGCAATAAATTACACTGACGTAAACTTGACTGTATGAACACATTGGGCTCTTTTAAGGAACACCACAGAAATGCTATAATTGTCACCTGTGATGTTTTTTTTACCTAATACAAGTCTTTCAGAGATATATCGCAATCAAAGACCTTAAGATGCAATGTCTCTAGTGAACTTTGTCCTATAAATTAATTAGACTTTAATGAGCTCAGTGGATCAGTATATAGAGACTGTGTGCATTCTGTTAATTAACAGGCAATGCCAAGATTTACATGCAGTTTACACGGTTCATATTTAATCATCATTGACCCTCTATACACTTTCAAAGAAACTGATTAGTCCAAAGTATCTTAGTGTTTAGGGATAATGGCTGCTTCTCTGGCAACATATGAAACTAATTTCATATCACATTCTCTTTTATATTAAAGCACGCACAGTTCTTATAAATGCTATTGTGCTTAATCCATCTTAATCAAGAGAATTATTGTCACTGATAATTACAAAGCTGTATTGTCTAAGCAGGAATCACTCACTATAATAACCCCTTAAGGGACTGAATTGAACAACTTAATCAAAGCTGCACTGTAATGACAAAGTTACACTGGCTTATACAATACATTCAAAGCACAACAGCATGCATATAAATCTACAAAAAACTACATAAGGACAGTTTTGGTCTATGTTCTTATGTTGTCCTGATTATTAAATAAGGAATGTTATAATAGGAAAATGATCAACAACAGGGTGACGTTATGAAGCTGTGTCACAACAAACAAAAGTTTTCCAATTACCCCATAGTGTCATACGTTCCATAAAATACAGTCCTTATAGTTCTGCACAATTTGAGGAAAAAAAAGAGCAATATTTTTCGTACTTATTTACTTATGCGTGATATGCAACAAAGAGGAATGTTCGAGTCAAACTGGGACTTTTGACAAATTAGTACGCCGGAGTGAGAAGCAGACAATCCAATCCTGCCTCTGGTGTCCTGAGAAAACTTTTTTTTATTACCTTGGTGGTATCCAAGCACTAGTAAAACACTGGGATAAGTACATTAGTGTAGCAGGGGATCATAGTATAGAGAAATAAAGAGTTTTAACTCATGAATGTCTTTAAAAAGTCTTCAAAAGTCCTGGTTTGACTTGAATGCTCCTTTGGAGCCTAGATAAATATAATTATATAGACTCACTGTAAAGAAATATCTCAAATGACCACATTAAGAGAAAAGTTAGTTGGAAAAATTAAACAAATACTCAAAAATATTCACAGAGTCACATAAATTTCCATACAATATGTGCATTACCTGTAATAAACTGGATTTTATTGTGGTTAAATAACTGCAATGGTCCATATCACAATATTGATTTTTATGATTAACTATGCACTGCTAACCCCTTCCAAAAATTATAAACAGATAACTAGATTAGACTTGCTGAATATGTGCAGCACTCTCAATACAATACAAGAGCTTGTTAAACTTTCTACTACAGTATATTAGAATGAGTGCATGAATGTAAAACTTGTAACTAAAGCTAGAGACAGAGCTTCTGTTATAAAAAAATAATTAACACCTTCTGGCCAGTCGGAATTTTGACAGGACTGGTTTTCAAAATAATAACAATAATAATAATAATAATAATAATAATAATAATAATAATCTATTTCAATGTACAGGTACAAGTTAACAAGAGTAGTGTATTTAAGCAACTACATCATATTATTGAGAGCTCTATCTGATACCACAGATTGATAACACAGTCTTTTATAACTAATTCAAACGTAATGCTCCACTGGGAATTTTAGGGATATTTAACCACTGACGACTTGCTCAGCATGAAACTCTAAAAATACAACATTGGGCCATTTCAATAAACATGACAAGGAATTACATCATTCAATGTAGATAAAATATCAGTATAGATGGAGCAACTTTACCTTGACCAACAGACAAAGTTCTGAAGAGCTTTTTTTTTTTTTTTTTTTGTAATCCTGGCAGTATTCCTATTATGTAAGCTCAGTGTGGCCCCAACACCCTACCCCCACTCTATTGTCCTTATCCACCACTCACACTTCTCCTTCACTGATAAGTGCCTGTTTGGTCACTATGAATCTGTATGTATTCACTCAGCACAGCAGCTTCTTTGTGTTGTTGTCTCTCCGTCTATGAGGCGGTGGCTCTGCCTGGTTCAGAGTGGTTTTTGCATCACCAGGGACCTTCATGCCACAAGGAGAGCACTTTATCTACTTGTACTCTGTCACAAACCCATGCACAAAAAGACCGGTCTCTTAACTGTTAATGATAAACAGGTCTATAACAATCCCTTGTTTTTAATGTGCATGTGTGAGTGTGTGTGTGGGGGGCGTCTCTGAGTAAAAAACAGGGAAGGGTCATGTGATGTGCAGAGGTTATGACACAGGGGGTGAGATCCCCTCGGGCCAGGTCTCATGGTTAGAGACTTCAGTCAACTCCCCCACAAAAGTATCTTCGCCCTAAAACTTGGGTACTTTCTGTAGTCAAGGTATAGAGACACTGAAAAAGCCCTAATCTACTTACTTATTTTGATTAATTATGCAATAAAGAGGGACGTCAATCATCATTTTAATGCTAAAAAGCCAGCTATTTCTCCAGTTGTACACTAAACACAGACACAAAGAGTCACCACTAGAGTCATCATGGAACAAATATAATGGACTGGCAGTGACTCAGATCGACCAGCTCCAGAAACTACTATAAAAGTCTGACGCCAAACACAACATCTGGAGAGGCGATTATCTGGACTTATGAGTATCCAAGTAAAGACTATGACGACAAGAAGACTCTGAATTACTGGGTTGTAAAATGTGATTATAAAAGATATATAGAAAAGTCAGGTTTTGAAAATATCTATTCATGACAAAAGAAAATATTTCAACAGCATTGTCTAAAAGCTGATCTATTAACTCTTCCTGATATCAAAGTTAAAATATTCACCTGTACGTCTGACAATGAAGTTCAGTTACCCTACAAACCAATGACTACTTTTTAAAAGTACATTTTTAATGTCCTAGAAATGACAAATAATCCTTGGTAGGGGGATGCAAACTGGTCATTCAAATCATTCAAACTGACATGGAAAGCAGTTTTTTTTTTTCTCCACAGAACTTCTCAGGACCATAAGAGGCACATCTTGAGCATCTTCAATCACAATAAATAATATATACACAAACCCTCCCCCCTTCACACAGTCACAAATGAAGAACATTAATTCAGAGCTCATGATGTTGTTAACAGGTCAGCTCAATATTTCCCCAAACAACAAACAACACAGTACGTCACACATCACTAGTGGTCCAAACGTGCCTCAAGCCATTTTCCAAAGAGCTTATAAAGGAAATCATGCTCAAGTCCAGTATTTTAATGATTATGATTAATCTATGTGGTACGCACAGCTATTTAACAACAAACTGTAACTATCATGACCTTTGCTCTCATACCTGATAAACATCTCCGATATGCCACCATGATTGAATCAACCTCCTACATGGCACCAGTGCATCGCTGTAGCATCTCCTCAGGGCCTGCTCAGCAACAGTCCATACTAACTGACTCCCTGAAGCCAGCATGTCCTCCACGCCACACAGGAAGCCAGGAGCCATGTTTTTCTAGAAGCCAAGAAGCAATGCTCCTGTGGGAATTCTCCAAACCTAACTGAAATCTAAAAAAAGGTTTGGGTCTGAATGCAAGAAGACGGGCTCAATGCTGCATAAACAAGCTCAAATCCAAGACTTTCCCTCTTTGGGGGAGAGAGCTGGAGGGCAGGCCTCAGAGCTTACCCGTTCTGCCCACTTTACGCACACATGCACACACTCACACAAACACATATACACATGCAGACTCAAAGAATATAAACACACACACACACACAAGTAGACACAATGACTGCCCCAGTCTTTCCGTTTTGTCCACATAAACAGGCATTGTGGTTTCTTACTCTGCTATTTTCATGTCTTTCCAAACCCTCTTACTCAAACCCTGCACTACGGCCCGACATTAAGCCGAGATGTACATGCACAAAATGAAGAGCTGTTTCGGGGCTTACACTGGTTAGCAGATAAGACTGTAGACTGGGGACTCCAATAGCAACAGCCTTCATTCAGGCCTTTTAAAAACATGTTGATGTCCTTTCATATATAATAACAGTGCAGAAAGTCGCCATACATTGCTGCTGAGCAAACAGGCCTACTGGAGAGGTACTTTACAGTTTGAAGATGCTTTATCAAGGTTTCTGAGCTTCCACGGTGCGTCATTTCCTTCAGGAATCAGACGACACCACCCGGTATATTCCAAAGGAAATCCTTTTAAAAATAAACTTTATTTCGTCCACCCGTGACACGAGAGTGGCACATGGTTCTGTCTGCACTGCGACCATGGAAAATATCGTACAATAGACTTCAGGCTAAAAAAAGACAGTGTATTTAAAAATGTGGATAGTCTCTCATTAAAAACTAAAAGAAATGCATTTGTTTTAGTACCCCTTCTTTTAATTCTAGGTTTCTTGTGTATGTGTATGTGTAAAACACAATAAAAATCATCTGATCTTAGCGGGTGTCAGTATTATTGTACAACATCAGATGAACAACTTCTTCACCGTGCCATTATTCATGTAACAAAAATAAAGCAAAAAAAAAAAAAAAAAAAAACGTTGGCAATGCCAAGTGCCCCACATGATTCAATTGCTTGTAGATCTAACTTTAGCAGCAATAACTTAAAGTAAGTGTTTCCTGTATGACTTTATCAGTGTCTCACATCATTGTGGAGAAATTTTGGCCCATTCTTCTTTACAATATGTACACAAATTGTATATATACACACACACACACACACACACACACACACACACACACACACACACACACACACACACAGTCGTGCTTGACAGCGGGCATGAATAGTTTCTGCTGAAATGCTGTTTGGTTTTCACCAAACATGGCGCTGGGCATTAAGGCCAAACACTGTGGATTCATCTCTCCATTGAACATTGTTTCAGAAGTCATGTGGTTTGTTCAGATGCAGTTTTACGAACCTCAGTCATGCTTCCATTTAAAGCACTAAATGTCTAAATCTTTTTAGACAAAAGTGGCTTTCTCCTGCCAACCCTTCCAAACAAACCATACTTGTTCAGTCTTTTTCTAAGTTTGTCATCATATACTTGTATATCAAAATATTTTTGTCAAAATTGAACATTTTATACATTTCACCTACTGCACCATATTGACCATAGTGCAGAACTAAACTGATTGACTTAATAGCTAATTTGGATAGACTGGTCATAAATTTGAAACGAATATTCTTTTGGGGTCGTCTCTCAAACCATTGCAGGTTTTGTTCTGGATCTTTCCTTTCATTTCATTGTGTGCTCAAATGTCTTCCTACTTACCTCAGATGAATAAATTAAGCTGAGGCTTACATACAAGAACAGCAACACACACAGCTGTCGTGGGCTGCAGGTGCAAACCCCTTTCTTCCCTATTTTCGTGAAAATACAGTCTAAGAGCACTTTAATATGATGTTAAAAATAACAAAGTAAGAAATGAAGGAGAATGTGCTCGTGCACTGCTTTGTAGCTCCTGACTTTACACGATACATACGGCCGAGTGAAATAAAATGAATAAGCTTTTCGCAGCATCTTGTATTGTGTATGACTGTATGTGAGAAATAAAATGTGAATTTGAACAGATCTAAGTAGAAGTAAAAATATCAGCTATAGCATATAGCACATCTGCAGGCTAAATCAGTGAATCAGGCTGCTGTTGAAACCAGGCCAATCAATATAAAAGAACAGCTTGACAGCTCGAATTTGATTTGCCCCAAATTGGATAATAACCCATTGCCACATAACCCAGTTATGAAAACAGGGTTTTAAAGTTCCATATTTTACTATTTCTTCAACGAGTTAGCACAGGTCTCAGAGCTACCCGAAAGAGTGAGCAGGTTAATTTTCCAGCCGCATATAATGCAATTTTTCATATCTCAAGCTCAAATGATTTCACTTCTCCTGCAAACACCACTAGTTGGACTACTTAGATGAATGGATGGATAGATAAGGTGATGGGCAGTGCCTGATTTCCTGATTCCAAACAGTTCAATCATTTCAATCTTTATGGTCTGAAAGTCCTTTTGGTGCTTTCTGGCAAACTCCCTGGCTGTCATGTGACTTTTAGTGAGGAATGGCTTCTGTCTTGCCACTCCATTACAGGCGACTGATTGGTGGAGTGCTGCAGTGATGGTGGTCCTTCTGTAAGCCTCTCCTATCTCCCCAAGGAAACACATATCTATTTTATAGTGACCCTTAGGTTCTTGGTTAACTATCTAACCAAGGCCCTTCATCCCCGATTACTTGGTTTGTTTGGTTGCCACATCTGGAAAGACTGTTGGTTTTTCCAAATATTTTCCATTTGAGAATGTTAGAGGCTATCTTGCTCTTGGGTTGCTTTTATTGATCCAGAAGGTTTCTTGCACTTCCCTAGAAGTGTATCTTGACATGATCCTGTCTCGCGGGTCGACAGATAATTCTCTCGACCTCATGGTTTTGTTTTCACTCTAACATACACAATGTACTGTGAGACCTTATACGGACAGGTGCGTACCTTTCCTAATTATGTCCAATGAAGTCAATTAGGCACAGGTGCACTCCGAACAAGTTGTAGAAGAATCTCAAGGTCCACTGATCGGAGTAGGATGTGCTCAACTTTAAGTGTCATAACAAAAGATACGAATACTTGTGTAAAGGGAATATTTTGGTATTTCTTTTCTAATAAATTAACAAAAACTATAAACACACATTTTTACTTGTGTATAAAATAAATGAGGAAAAAAGAATTTCATGAGTGTGAAACAAAACGTGGAAAACTTAAAAGAGTGAAAACTGTATATACCCACTGAAGAGAATCCAAAGTTGTTTTGGATAAAAACGTCAACCAAATGAGTAAATTTAAATGTCGGCAGACCTAAGACGTGTACTCAGGACTGCCTAAGTCCAGACCTAAGTACACATCTGGACTTAGGCACACTCCGACGACTATTTTCTGGCTTCTCACAAGGACAAAGTGAACATCTACGCTCCAAACAACCACCACAGTAAATAAGGTAGAATAAAGGAATGTGTTTTCTTCACTTACTGGAATGCACAGAAAGCCAAGGTGTACGCTTCAGCAGGCTTAAACATGTCACTGTGTGTAAACCTACACCAATCATTATGTTCAACGTTCAAACACAGGAGCAGAGGATCAAAACAGGATCTACCCTGAAGCAGGTTACTGTTCTGGGAAGATGCTCACACTTGCTACTTGCTAATCAGGCCCGACCTTCTAGGACTGTTTAAACATCTGTCACCATTAGAGCTATCAGATATCAAATTTAATTGACTGGGTAATGATAAATACAATGAGCTGTCATCTTATTATATATACTGTACCAAGCTTTTATGTGCAATATCTACATATTGCTGGGCCTAGGATGGTCCCTTTTTTAATTTAAATATGAAATAAAGTATAAGCATAAACATAGTAGGTGATCGATTGTGTAATAAATGCAGGTATAAGACAGTAGTTAAAAAAAAAACTTTATTATACACAAGGGGCCTTTTTTCTTTAATGACTCTCTTCTCCACTCAAAGGCTGTATTTTGGCTACTGTACCCAAGCATAAGCATTGAATTGACGGATGTTAATTAGCACAGGTTCGGAACACAGCACAGTAGCAGACAAAGTGGACCACTGCCAAGCCTTTTCCTAATCGCTTGAGACATATTTGATTGCATTTATTCAGAAGTTTGGAACCGAGCAAATATCTGGCTCAGCATTCCAGCTCAACAGGGCGAGAGACAGCGTGTGAAGAAGGAGGAGCAGGAAAAGGACTGTTTAGCTTCAGTACGACACGAGCTTGTCTCAGCACTGTATCAGTTATTTGAGGTTCAGCTTGTAGTAGCAGACAACACAGTAGTGAGTACAGACCAAATCAAACACCTCCATATCCCCAGCTCACAGACTCACTCACACTTACACGCATGCATACATGCAACATACATATGCAAACTATCTTTAAATTGGTAGCATACATGACTTTTCATTTAAAATAGTACTTTAAGATTAAGTTACACCAGTGAATATGTATTCCCCTGTTAATTAAACTACTGTGTTCTTTAACCAAATCAAGCATTATAGGAGAAGCAGTTTACATGCTCTAATGGATAAAGCATGTAAACTGACAAAAGTGTGTGAATATGAATTGTGTAGGGTCATTCAAGTCAAACCGGGACTTTTGATTGCGTACTCACTCACTGTCTATACGTCTTTATCCTGTATACCATCACAGGATTATATACTAATCCCAGGAGACTTAGGACATGAGGCAGGGTACACAACCCATACCTGGGGAGCCAATCCATCGCAGGACACGCACACATACTCACACTCACACACTCATTCACTCAACTAAGGGCAATTTGGGAACGCCAAACTATGGGCTATGGGAGGAAACCAGAGTACCCGGAGGAAAGCTATTAAGCATGTGGAGAGCTCCATGCACACAGAGGTGTGAGTCGAACCTGGCCGCGAACCCCGACCCTGGAGACACCATGCCACATTTTTGATTGTGTATCAGAATAAAAATCAGAAACAGAATAACATAGTACAGATATAAGAGTTAAAACTCCCTTTATTTCTCTGTATTCTCTCCTGTTTATCCCAGCATTTCACTAATGCTTGGATCCCATCAGTGTAGAAAGTTTTCTCAGCACACCAGAGCCATGATTGGACTGCCAGCTTCACGTCTGTAATGCTGGTCTCCCAGGAACTCCTTTAAAGGCTCAAGCATGTGAAAATCTAGGTCAAAAATGTTCGGTGGATGTAGCAATAATTCGCAGCCGAGTTCCAGACAAGTTATCCATTGATTTTCAAGAATCAGGCGCTCCACTCGCTGAATGTTCACGGGAACGACTGTAATATGCCAATATTTTTCTTTGTTACACTTCCTAGCCAGAAGAATTGTATTCCAATCTAAATCTTATGTCAGAAAAACCTTAAATTGTATAATAAATACACATAATAAATACACATAAGAGAACTATAATGTGAGTATCTACAAATATTATAAGCATACTGTATGCTATGTCTAACATACGGCAAGAACCACGGCAAGAATTAGAGCTTGCATTAGGAACACCGGTTTAATTATCTGTCAATTCATGGTCCCATTTTTGTCCAGCATTCCTCCTTCAGCTGGACAGCTCATGATGACATCACAGCCTGACTCACAGTTGCCTGATGTCATCTGCGTGACCTCTGCATTGTGAAGACTATGCATCAGGGGCTGTAAAGACATATCGCTTCACTGCAATAGCGATTACTCTCCAAGAGAGATACTGCTGATACTTAAGCACTTATTGTCTGCTTTCAATTGCATATTGTTTTAGAGAACACCCACAATGCATCACTCACTCAAGAACCTACTGGTATTGCACAGACTAAAGCTGCAGAGAACAGGTGACTTCAGCGAATCTGGAAATGATGAGTACAAAAGTTTTTTTTTTTTTTTTTTACGCATTCATAATTTATTTATACTTGACTACTAAAGTTTACAAGTGGATTTAAAATATGTACACACACTTTAAATATTTAAATAATGTTTCTAGTGGCAGTTGATCCTTCTTCGGCACTCTCGCTAATAAAAGCCATGCATTTAAAATGTCTCTCTCTCTCTCTCTCTCTCTCTCTCTCTCTCTCATAATCACATTCACACAAAGTTAAATGTGTGAAGATCTCACAGAGGTGAAAAAGACCAGAACTAAATCCAGATGGCTCACACAGATCCGATGGTCCAGCAGCTAATGATAACTAATCTCCTCACATTAAACCTAGATAAAGGCATGTGTCCCAGGTCCAATATGTCTACATCCTCTGTTTATTGTCTACAAAGATCAAGCAACAGTAGAAATGCTGGTTTGGGCATGCTGACCTACAAATAGCTCAATAAACAAGCACAGTTTATTTATTATTTTAAATTCAAGTCAGATTGGATTAAGAGTTAATATTAATGCTGGTCAGTCCAGTAGTGATAAACTCCAATCCATAAACCATCCAATCATTTTAATCAAGCTTCTTACAAACTTTTATTGGAATCCATTTTCATAACACTGGCAGTGAAACGAACCACTGAAGGAAACAAAAAAAACGCCACAGGGAGAAAGGTTTCAGTCCGCCCCTGCATTGTGAGTCCCGACAGCATGTCCGTCTCCGCCGCTACTAAACCACTGAGACATCCATTTGGACTAAGATTTGGAGTTTTGTTGCTGGCTACGAGGCGGCACCCCACAGAGCAGGCTCTGAACTGTGGTAAACAGTATGCGTGTGTGCCGAACACAGATGCCGTGGAGCAGAAGGGGGAGGTAAACGATGCCACTGCCTAACGTCACTTGCATGCTGTCTGTCTGCCCCCACTAATAAGGTCTCTGAGGCACAGCACAGATGCTGAGCTTTAGAGAGAAAGAAAGACAGAATAAAGAGGAGGAGACAAGAGGGTGCTGGGTTTAAATATCACATGCATTAGATGACCAGTATAAAAAGAGTCCCTTTATCTCCCCTGCATGGGCAAGTATACAGTAATATAGCTCTAAATATTCTACTGTGTAACCTTAAGACTAGGAAATGACACGGGCAGCTGTTTGAATTTTAGCACCTATTTATCACTAAAACCTGTTACAACACTGTTTTTTTCCTGAATCATAAGAACAATATGTTTCCTCAATTCCTAATTTGAATGCCTGCTTAGTCACACATACACACACACACACACACACACACACACACACACACACACACACACACACACACACACACACACACACACACACACACACACACACACACACACACACACACACACACACACACACACACACACACACACGTACACCACAGTTCAGCTCAGACACATGCAGTACCTGTGACATGTACATAGAGATTACAATTGAACATGTACTTCCATACAGTAGAAGCCGAACATCTGACTCCATGACCAACATCTACAGTATTTTGTAGAAATCCAGTGTTTAGTTGTACAAATATTTAATATTAATTATATAGGAGTTTACCACCTGAATCAGTATGAAGTTGACAAAAAATAAATAAATCGTCAGGTTTAAACATGTCAACATGCCAGAGAAGGAAGGGTCACATGAGTCGGTGCTGGTCCCAAGCCCGCATAAATTGGGTAGGGTTGCATCAGAAAGTGCATCAGGTGTAAAAACTGTGTCCCAGTAACCTACATTTACTTGGAGGAAAACCTGCCAAAACCAGCTTTTTCAAAAAGCTAAATAATCAGTTTGGGATTCATTTAACATCTTCATGAATGTTGTATTAACCTGTAATAAATAACCAACAAAAACCAACAAAAGCAGTTCTTACTAATAACTGACTCACTTTTAGATCCATTATCAATCTCAATTCCTAACACGTTTCTCTTCTTTGATTTGACGTCATTATGTGTTACTTCCAAGAACTACTCATGTGCTCCTCTATGCTCCTTCCTGTTGACTCAGACAGAATGCTATTTGGAAATGAGGAAGCTTTGACAAAACGCCAAACAATTCTACGCAACACCTCTGTTACAACACGGCATGTTTAATCATTGGCTGAAATGGTGTATGGCATCAACCTGAATCAATTTCTAACACATTTTAACCTAATTAAATTCACTCTCAGCGGTTTGGACTTAAAGGAACCGTCCCATTATATCTACCATTCATATTTAATAAGCTTTCCATTTTCCTTTTTGGAGTAAATGTGCTCATGGGAAGAATAAGGTCAAAGGTACTGTACATCATGTTACAACCAATCAGTCACGGGTTAAGCACCGTTCATCCTTTATTACTTTGGGGGTAGATGTGGGTGTACAGTATATTGAACCTTGATTGTACTGGAGTCTGTTCTGTTTTTTTTTTTCTATTACGTTTTATTGCATTGCATTTAACAGTTCAGATTAGGATATACGGTCAGTAAAACAATATTTATGATTGCCTACACCCTCCTTTGTATAGTCTAAATAATTTCTCAGTTGTTATATTCAGCTCACCATTTTTTTCCTACTATGCCAGCCTCTTTATTTAATCATGTCTTTCCAGAATAATTTTTATTAGTCTTTGTCTTTAGATTTTGCACTGCTGTCCTGTTCGAGGATACACCCATGTTTCCATTTTAACATCTCTGAATCATTGTTTGTACATAAATTCTTCCTAATTTTTTCCCTTTTCCATTCACTCAACAACCATGAGGGCTGTAAATATTAACAGCATGTATGTTGACAGCTATGTGCTATTCATATTGGTACCTTTACAACACAATTACTTTATAACCTCTTGTATTAGCAGGATAGGAATTGGGCATGTACAGTACGTCAAGTCATATCGGTTTCTATTTACGTTCGCATACATCTGAACCTCTTTGTTTCGCATCCATTAGCTCATAGTCATCACCCTTCTCTATACTGTACCTACTTGTTACCTCAGCATCCCCAGGTCAATCGCACTGTCTATAGAGTGAGCTAAAGAAGACAGCTATGAGCTTTTAGAGTTTTGGAGCCGTGTTCTTGGTAACATACACATACACACTACGAGAGCGTCAGGTTTCAGCTCGAGCTCAGGTTATATTGTTGGTGTGACTGACACCATTGTGCTGACACAGGTCATTTTCATTAGTAGATGAGGCTATAACATAACACAGAGCTTTCTTAAAGGGCAGGGAATGATGGCAGAAGAGCACAATACATATGGAGTAGACCTGAGGTACATCATACACAGCAATAGCATTTTCACACAAATGTAGTCTAATTTAAATTATTTTTTATTTTATTATTTTTTTTATCCAAGACTGTCTGCTATTGCGACATTACGGTCATTTACAAATGTGATGGTCCAGTTGTGTAGACAGAGTCAGACAACAGAAGAAGGGCTGAGTCACAGCAGGAAATCCTGTCTCATCACCTCTCTGGACATCTCATTCAGTACAAGAGAATGCAAATGTCATATGGTGTTGTGCAAGTCTCTTCTCTAAACTGAACTGAAGAAGTTCACAGTGGGCTGAACTCTATATCTATACCTTCTAATGAAGGGCGGGACCAGTCATCTAGCTCACTTTGGTCATACATTAACCTCTATATGAGCTCAATGAGGTTGTTAGACACGGATTATCTTTTTCGCCAGTCCATCTTGAGTCTAGATTCTGAGAGTTAACCAAGGCACAGACTGTTTCCGGTGAACTTTATTTATTTCATTAAATATGAGGTTACTGGAGTTTAACTGCAATATGTCAGCATGTCTTTTTCACAGTGCTAGACAATTCGGCTGACAAGGTGATGACCCCTTGTGCACTCTTTATCGGCGCTGAAGACACGGATTTTGATTATTTAAATTGTCTTAAAATATTAGAATTGTATCAACTTACAGTGTGGACGCAAGCACAGTTGTCATGTCTCTTTGAAAGCAACAATGACGTACAGTGGCACTGTTCAGTTTCTGTTGAATTTTGACTGATCTAAAACAGCAAATGCTTAAACTACCAGCACTTTCTCTATGTCTTTGGCTTTTAAATCACCTCACCATGTTGTCTGACTAATGGTGAGATTATACAGCAGTCTGAAATGGCCAGAAGACCTTGAGAGCAGAGAGCATGGCACCTCTGCATGCTTCTTTTCCCCTGATTCACACGCATACACACACAGGCTCAGACTGAAACAAGGGAGTACAGGAAAAGCTAGGCGGGATCCTCTATCTCATACACACACACTCTCTCTCTCTCTCTCTCTCTCTCTCTCACTCACTACAGTTTACCTCTCCTCCCCCACATTCAACCAGGCCTATTCATCTGGGACTTTGCATTTTACCCACGCTGCTCTATTGATTTCTGCCGTTTCCAGATTGTAGGTCATGACTACTCCCTGGTGCCCTTGTGTTTCTATATACCCCATACTAATGTCTCTCTAGAGAGGAAACACACGCACAAATACACACACAGTGATCCAACCAATCATCAATGACCCATCCTTCCAATACCAGGTACTGTTTAATAAAATTAACAGCCACTATTATTGAGTCTCTGCAGCAGCATTAGGTGTATGTATGTGTATGTACAGTACGTATGTCTGTGTCTGCGTCTGTGTGTGTGTGTGTGTGTGTGATTGATGAGGTAATTACTGAACAAATCATCTTCAATTTTCCCCTCTAGCACATTAGCCGAGCAGCAGGGAAGCTCCAGTGTGCTGTATGAAACAGAACAGCATGCTTTGTTCTCAGGGCTTTCTGCCTGAGATTTATATAGACAAGTAAATGAAGTAAAAAGATGCCAAAAAAGCAAGCACCTGAAGCTCTGTAAGAGCAGACTAACCCACCACTCCGAAAGGCCATAATGCTCACGGCTACAGCAGCTACACATAAGATCTTTTGACTCAGAAAAAGGCAGCGAAACCTGTTTCAAAGCAGCTCCAAGAATGTAAACCAGAGAAAAAATACAATGGAAAACTTTTACAAAGCCTTTAAATAGACATCAGAGAGCAACAAGTAACAAAACAAAGATTCACAGCATATTGTGAATGTTTGGTCTGTTAAGCTGCATTACAAGCAACCAGGTTTCCATTGCAGAATCGCATTTGTTCTTAATGCACAACACAAATGGCCAAAAAAGGCAGTGCTCTGAAATCCATTAGGCAAATAATTCCATTGATTTCATTAGAGAATGTGCGATTTTTGGGGGTTAAAAACAAAATAGTGTCATTTATTGTTCCAGAAAGGTCTCAGTGAAAAGAAGTCCTGCCGCCCAGAGGGATCCCACAGCAGCAGAAAGCACTTGAGGCATCTGCCATCAGATTCTCCTAACACACGTGTGCACACAAGGTGAACGACAGTGTCACTAGCAATCATTTGAGTGACTAATGCAGCTCAATAGTCTCACATACTGTATGTGGGAGGGTTTTCGAGAAAATATTCATGCGTCCATGATATCACTGTACATCTGTCTACTAAACATAGCCTACAGCAACACCAGCTGCATTCTACTAAAGGATAAATGTCCAGTTAGACATTAGATGGATATTGAAATACAAAAACAACCTCTGTGCAAGTCATGCAGAAGGGATTTAGTTAAAATGTTCCTTTATCCTTATTTGGATAATTTATTTGGTGAATGTAAATGGTTCACATTTGGATTACTGGGTTATAACAGATTATCGGTATTTTTATTTCTTTTATTATATTATTTTAGTCCACTCAAAAGCCAGACTCAAGAGACTTTCTCATGAAACAGTGACTGTTAGTTGTCCACAATGTGGTCATTTCTACGTAAAGCAAAGCAAAAACCCAACAGCTCAAATGATATGCAGCAGGACAGTTTCTTTATCTTCTAGAATCACTCGAGGGCATAATATAACCGCAACCCACTCAATCATCTTGTTTTCCACTCCTGTTGTAGGACCACACTGTCCACCACTACTGACAAACCTCTTTCGTAACGTGCCTCGGTCACACTTTAACTGATTTGTTTTAACTGAATTTCCGTGTCCCTTTAGGCCATTCCTGCTGTGACCACTCGCTACCGAGGCTTCGAATTGATTTCCATTATAACCCTGAAAGCCTCCTGTCATTTCGGTAACAGCCACTGACTTTACAACTCTAAAAAAACTCAAGCTGTTATACTGATCAAGTATGTATAAAAAAAATGACACACATGGTGTAAGTAGTGAACTTTTAAAATTCCTGATTATACTAAAATATGTTGTCAGTACACAAGAATGATGAGATAGTTTGAGCAGTGCCTGCCTTTAAAAAACCTGTCCAACGAGATGTCAACATAAATTCAACCATCTGCCACATTAGTCATCATAAACCGGTCTGGATTTACAACTGTATCATATGACAACATTCACTAATCTTGTGTGTGTGAAAGAAAACGTGTGAAATGTGCTACGAGAGAAAAATTGCAAATGCAGCGGCATACAAAGTCAAATCAAGCAACCCCCCCCCCCCCCCCCACGGCTTAATTAGACATACAGTAAACTCTAAATAGAAATAGTTTTAAGGTATTTAACATAAAATTTATACTGCACAATGAATCACATAAAAAATTTAATCGCAATACGGACCGGTGCAATTTTTTTTAGCATAAAAGCATGCAATTTATTACAGATAATACACGCATAGTCTGGGTTTTTTTTTATAGCATTTGTCAATAATTTAAGCATCAGTTATACATATTGGCAAGCATCCTCTCAATGAGATCATTTGTGCAACTATTTGGTGTTAGCCTGGATACATAAGTTTGAATACAAAATGGAGCAAACATTTAATAGTTAAATATCGTAGTCACAATACGTGTCAAAATAATAATAACGATGTGATTTTTCTTTTATCAAATCGTGCAAGCCTAATTAAAAAGCATGGCTTCTATGTGTAATACCGTTAATGTAGCCTGAGAGTCAAATGACTCTCATGTGTTTGGCTGTGCTTCAATCCTTTGTGTCTGTTAATAGCTTTATTGAATTGGAACAGCTGACCGCATTAAAGGCAAGTGAACAACCGAGACCAAAACTCAGCACAATGCTTGTCTGCTTTTGTTCTGTTTGTTTGGGTGTGCGCGAGGTGTGTGCAGGGTATGTGTGTTTGCTTTTTCTTCATGGTCATTACAATACTGGCTTCATAACAAGCCTGCAGGAAATGTACAGAACACTGTGTCTGCCCTTATGGAACGAATCACCTGTTAATTCACAACCCATTACCCTTCTTGTCTGACCCGAGACTTTCTGTTTTCGCTCCTGAAGTGCTTGTACTTTCCTTGTGTCATATTCTTCAAATAGCTGAATCCTCCTTAACACTTTCCATAAAGATCAGCTCTATTAGATGGGAGGGCACCGGTCTAAATCTGGTCTGCCTTCTGTCAGCTTTAGGCACAGCCCGGATGTCACATGTCCTCCGTTCTCCCATTGTTTGTCTTTCCCAGGAAACGGGAAGTTCACCACCACAGCCAGGAACACTAAAGGGAAACAACGTGCTGTTTGATGGAGTCGGGGTCTTTAAAAGCACTCCTCAAGACACCCAGACAAGAGGTTTAATCAGCACCTACCATGTGTCAGTGCAAGAAAAGAAACAAGAACGTGCACGTCTCCTGGTGCACCACAGGTTTTTCCTTAAGATTTGCCAAGCACTCTGTGATTGGCAGCCTGGCACAAGATCATATAGTGAATGATTTGAACTAGTGCCATATTTCATATTCAAATCTGCTTTTTGTCTCGGATTTTGTGAACATGACTTTGCCTCTGATTCAGCTACAATTTACACAGAAATCAATAAATATTAGACTAGAAGTGTAAAAGAAAGCACAGCTTTTGTGTGAGTTGTGTCATTGTGTCATGTTTCCCGGCAGCTCCAGTCAGTGTGCACCCCTGTCCCAAACCTCTCCTGACTATAGACAGATAATTAGATAAACCAACAAACACATACACAAATGAACGAACAAACCGTATTTTGTTAAGCTTCAGCGCTTTTCTAACACGGCAATAAGGACGACTGATATAAACAGAACACGGACGCGACAGAAAGCGGTGAAGTTTAACGCACTTCACCTGCACACACACAGCGACGAAACAGCAAGACACAAAGCAAAAACGTGAACAAAGTGTCTCTTTCCCGCAGAAAGACCGGGGTGAAGAGTGGCGTGACAGCGCGAGCTCACCTCTCAGTCCCGCGTCAGGTTCCCGGTGCTGTGTTCCTATAACCCGAGCCGCTTCGCCCTGGGTCACACTACTGCCTCATTTCCAGCACGGAACAAAAGCGTGAAGCAATAAGCACTGAGTCGTTAATGCTGGGGTACAAGCGATGGAAACACACACACACACACACGGTCTTGACACGCTTTACGTCCTTTCCCCCCTTCTCCTGTTGTTGTTGTCAGGACGAGGGATCCCGCCGCCGCGGTCGCGTCCCATTCACACACAAAAGCGCACTTCTCCTCCGCCCCTTTACCTCCACACACACACAGAGAGACCAGCCAACACTAACAAACCACTCTCCTATCCTGACTGAGTGAGTGACAGCAGCACACTCGTGGGAAAAAGCAGTATATAAAGATAAACACAAATTAGCCTAACTAGGCATGAAAAACAATGAATTATATACTGTAGTATACAAGTTCATTCATTCATTCATTCACTTCCACACGAGACGAGCCTATCCCAAGGAACATGCTGGGGGAACACCCTATAGGGGATCCTAACCTATTACAAGTGCACACACACTCATACATCCAATCAAACAGTACTGGCAATTAAAATAAATAAATAAATAAATGAATCTCTGTGTGTGTGTGTGTGTGTGTGTGTGTGTGTGTGTGTGTGTGTGTGTGTGTGTGTGTGTGTGTGTGTGTTTTGGGGGTAGAGATGCTCTACCATCTCTATATACACTATTACACTCTATATACATTAATTGGGTGTATACTATATACTGTATATATATATATATCCCTCAAATTCTTTTTTGTATATTTTAGTATATCTTCTCAAAGGACAATGCTATAGAAATTATGAAACTTGGGTATTTTTTTGAGTCAATGTCAATGTGCAGTTTGTATAACAGTATAGACTTACCGTCCTTTGAAAATAACTCAACATACAGCCATTATTGTCAAAATAGCTGGCAAGAAAAGTGAGAACACCCTAAGTGATAACAGCTGTACATCTTTAACCATGCAAAGTCACATGTCCTATTCATCATGTTCATAATGTGTTTGTCAGTGCCCAAGTATGTCACCCGACCTGAACCCTGTTGAGCACCTGTGGGGCATCCTCAAGCAGAAGGTGGCGAAGCACCATGTGTCTAACATCCAGCAGCTCCGTGATATCATTATGAAGGAGGATCCAGGCAAACCCATGTGCAGCTCTGGCGAATTCCATGCCCCGGAGGATTAAGGCTGTGCTAGATAACAATGGTGCTCACACAAAATATTGACACTTTGGACACAGTTTTGACATGTTTGCTTAGGTTGTACTGATTATCATTGCCAGTTATTTAGACAATAAAGTCTTAATGTTGAGAGGACAACAAATCTGTACTGCTATACAGGCTGCACATTGACTACTCTAAAGAATATAAAATGTTATTTTCTATAGTATTGTCCCTTGAGAACATTTAATAAAGTGGTTGCTGAAATGTAAGGAATGTACTCACTTATGTATACTTTACATACATACTATGGTGGCACAGTGGCGTAGTGGCTCACACCGCATGTTGCATGTTCTCCCCGTGCTTCCAGGTACTCCGTTTTCCTCGCACAGTCCAAAGAAATGCAGATTAGTGTATAAATGTTGACCAGAGGTCATAAATGTTGACCATTGTCATAAAAATGGGAATAAATACAATGGTCACCATTCCTAGTTGGACTACAGAGAATCCTAGAAACATAATAATACTGTAGATTTTATTGCGTATACATAAGATTGGACAAAAGTTTTTCAAGCAGATTACTCCAGAGCTGGCATCTTATCCACGATACAAGTCTAACTCCCCTTGCTATTTAACAATAAATTAACCCTTTTTATTTTTAATAAACAAACTCTTGAAATAGATGGTTAAATGTACGAACGATGTTCAAGTCAAACAGTCATAAATTAAAGCATAAAACGAATTGACATTTACAGAAGACTTTTAGTACAATACTATGATGACACGCTTAGATGCAATAAGATATTTAACTAGTGCAAACATTTAAAAAAAGGCAGAATGTTTGTGATTATCCTGGCCAACGTGTCTCTGAGCCCACTTCAGTCATTCCTGTGAAAATTCAGCGAGTGGAACACCTACCTGATCCTTGAAAATCAACAGATAACCTGTCACCAGCTTGCAGAAGAGACACATCTGTCTATGGGAACTGTACATACAATCATTTACAATCACCACTTGCACATTAAAGTCCTGACCTGATTTCAAGCAATTAAAAAGCAAAAAAAGTCCCAGTTTGACTTGAATGCACCTCTGTACTATTTAAATCTGTTCACTTCAGCACATCCTAAGTAAACGCTATAATGAATATTCCTGATCTTGGTGAATTCAAACCCCCAACCATACAGGCGTGAGGCAGTCATGTGCACTGGATAACTATCCTATACTAAATAGAACACTCATATATTTATGCGCTTTATCCTGCTCAGACATGAACAGTTTCAAAAGCAAGTCAATTATTGGTCAAAGTCAAAATTCCTATTCCTAATTTAAACAAAATCATAATTACCTTTAGAGAAAAAGTTAAACATTATTGGAGTTATGACCTGGTCCAATCACCTTTATTAATAATGTATTAATACATACTTGCTCAAATGCATTTTATCTTAAAAGTAAGGGTGACTATTTTTAATACCTAAATATGTAAAAATGAATATGTCAGTCAGATATAAAAGAAAAAATAGTTTAGAATATGTTTCTTATCAAAATATGACTTCATTGCTTCGTCTCATTTTCATTTAATTAATAGATTGAATTATTTAAAGTATGATAAGTCTAACATAGGCCGATTACATTATGAAATCTGATTCTGTATTAAGAATAATGTATTTATTATAATTGTGTTGTTGATTTTGTGGCAGTTATTTAAGTAATAAATGTTTTGAATAAAATGAACCTTTTCATTATAAATGAAACATAATAATTCTATTTATGGAATGCTAAACAGAATTTTTCAAATGAATACAGTCTAAGGTGGGCGGCACGGTGGTGTAGTGGTTAGCACCGTCACCTTGCACCTACAGGGTGCGGGCTCGATTCCCGGCCAGGCTCAATTCCCGTCTCTGTGTGCATGGAGTTTGCATGTTCTCCCTGTGCTTGGTGGGTTTCCTCTGGGTTTCCTCCCACAGTGTGAATGAGTGTGTGTATGCCCTACAATAGATTGGCACCCTGTCCAGGGT
Source organism: Clarias macrocephalus (assembly GCA_011419295.1). NCBI lineage: Eukaryota > Metazoa > Chordata > Actinopteri > Siluriformes > Clariidae > Clarias > Clarias macrocephalus. The sequence goes on from JAAGKR010005041.1 coordinate 27,271, forward strand.
GTATCCTGCCTCGTGCCCTAAGTCTCCTAGGTTAGGCTCCAGGACCTCTGCGACCCTCAATAAAGGATGAAGCGAAATAGACAATGAGTGAGTACAGTGAGTACAGTCTAATTTAATCAGACACACTTTGTGTCTGTGGTTCGAGCTCCTGTCTAGGGCTATACCACAAATGATGGAATTATTATTGCGGCTGTGCAAGTCATCAAAGGACTTAAAGGGTTTGATCTGTCCTCCCTTTTTTTGACCTATGAACTGAATCGCAATTATCCCAGGCATTTGATGTAGAGGTATTCTACCAACTTTTTATGGAAGTGGAGAATTCAAAACTGTCAAACAAAGTCCTTGAAACGAGGTTATGTAACAAAGCTTTTGTTTGAGAATGTTAAGCAAATATGTGTTTTTGTAGGAGTTGTTTTACATTAGTAACATTTAAAATAAATAAAAGAGGTCACTGTAAAGAAAAAAAATCAGTGTTGAAGTAGACCCAATTAAAATATATAAATGAATGTCAAATAAATACTTTAGTTTGTAAAATTAAGATTTCATCTTTATGTAAAACCCCCAACCATACAGGCGTGAGGCAGTCATGTGCACTGGATAACTACCCTATACTAAATAGAACACTCATATATTTATGCGCTTTATCCTGCTCAGACATGAACAGTTTCAAAAGCAAGTCAATTATTTTATCAAATAAAACATTGGTTCATTTTTTAAAACCATTTTTTGGGCAGCTTGTCATTTGTGAGACTATGAGATCCAGTCTTTTTGTCTGAGGAGTTCAGCCTTAGCTAATTTGTTGATTACATTTCTTGCTCTGATTGCACTGCTGTTCATTAAGTTGTTATTTCCTGATGTTAAGGTAAGTAAGGTATTTGTTGTCTTTAATGCCGCATCAAAGAAAACGGCACAAAACAGAGTGTGCTTTGTGTGTTGAGCTTGCATGTGTTTCCCATGCTTGGTGAGTTTTTTTCTGGGTACTCTGGTTTCCCGGTTTCCACGTGTCCAAAAACGAGTCCAAAGGTTTAGGTTAATCAGTGCTTCCAAGCTGCTGCCTGTAGTGTATGGTATAACAAGCAATGTATTGTAAATGATGGATGATATGAGTTTAATGTAGTATACCTTCGAAAAGCAACCAAGATTAATGAAAGTAATAGTTAGAAAAAAGATTTTAAGCACTGTATGGTGATGAGACTCTTACCCCCAGTGAAACTTTTGAATAATGCAAATGTTTTACAGACCATACATCGTGAATGGCGATCCTGGCGTGAACATTCAGTGAGCAGAACGTTTCATTCTTGAAATCGGTTGATAACTTGTCACCAGCTTGTGGAAGGGATGCATCTGTCTGTGGGAACTGTACACACAATCATACAAGAACTCTCCTTACACATTACAGGAACTCGGTTAAGAGTGAACCATAAATCATTATTTATAAATTAAATTTCATTTTACTTTTCAAATAATGCTGTTGTGTTTAACTTACAGACAGCATTATACACAAGAGCATTGCAGTGTGGTTCTGTTCAGTTTAATTGACCTCCTACAAAGGAATTAACATGTTAACATGAAGTCATTCTAACACTGAATGATCTGCCGCACTTTGCTAAAAATACTGTATTGACATTAAAAAAAAAAAGAAAAAAAGCTTCAGGATGTGCATAAAATTACTCATCCTAATTACTATTACTATACTATATCATTCTATAATTACTATAGAATTGGATAATGTCAGGTTAAAAAAAGTGTAAGTGAACTGGCAAATGTTTGTGATTTAATTTTATTGCAAAGATCTAATAGGAAAAGGCAGAGTTGGAACCCTCTGATTAGGAAAATGTATTCTGTACACGTCTGCAGACTCAATGACAGTGCTTCTATTTAGCATTTTTTGTAATGACCAACTTGAGCAAAAAACTGAATCGTAAAATATTTACATAGGTTTCTTAGTATTTGTTGTTACCATATAGTGCATTTCAATGCAATTTACTTTACCAGCATAAAACAACCCCAAAGCAGCAGTCGGACTCAATAAACAGGCAAAGATTTCAGTGATCTACACATATGCTGAACTCAACAAGGACAAAACTAGAAAGAGGCACCAACAAAGTCTAACCCGGATATACAAAGCGTAGGAAAATAAGGCTCTATAATGTCAACGCCAAAGACAGGAGCGAGACTTAGATGGGAGTCTAGGTTAAGGCAGTGACTGTAATTATAAACGAGCATGCTTAAGTTAGATTAACTTGATCTAATTGCCCCCCCCCCACCACCCCCCATAAATAAATTCCATTATAAATTTGAAGCCAGAATCAAACCTAGAAATGAGATTCTTTCTAGGTTCACAACTAGAAATTAGGATACCTCTTGGGGTAACAAGATTTTAAATGAATATACTTTACTTAATTTCCGGGTATAATACATGCAAACAACAACACCTTTTTGTTCAAGGAGCGTCTGTACTTTTTTGTAAGTATACAGTATAGTGGAAAATATATTTAAGATAACTAGCCCCAGCCCAACACACATTTCATGAAACTGCATTTACAGTGCAAAATCTGCTTAGTGCAGTTATAGGTGTATAAGAACTGGCAGCCGTGACTGTTCCAGCTCTGTGATTTCACTTCTGAGTTTGTTTGTAACAGCAATGCATAGCCCGCTCTCTCTCTCTCTCTCTCTCTCTCTCTCTCTCTCTCTCTCTCTCTCTCTCTCTCTCTCTCTCTCTCTCACACATCCATAACTACTGGCCTGATAACGTGATATAATTACTTTCTTGTGACTCACAACCCACAGAAAAATTTCCACTGCTCACCTTATCAGAAATGAGCAAAGAGAGGGAGGAACAGTACAGCTAGTAACTGGAATAAGAATCTGATGTTTTGTACATAACTGTGGTTTAAAACTAACAAAGGTCTTATTTGTCTAAAGGTCTTTAAACCACTTCAACAAGACCTCTATATCTCGCATGTATCATACAGGTTTGCTTTTTTTTCTGTGCCACTCCCTTTTATTTTTCCTCATGGAAAAGGCTTTTAAAAAGCTACAGCTGAATGAGAGCTGATTTGCGTGTGGAGGTGTGTGTGACCATGGCTTTGCTCTAAAAGGCAAAACTTGTGGGCTAGGCCAGAGGGAGAGAGAGAGAGAGAAAGAGAGAGAGAGGAGGGAGAGATGGGGAAGGAAGAGAGAAGGAGGGAGAGATGGGGGAAGGAAGGGAGTGTCAGAGCTTTGGGACTCCATAGCATTTGAAACAATGGAAACACTCCCGAAATGATTAAATCCACTGCTGCAGGAAAAAGGAAGGAATGGGAAAAAAAAAAAAAAAAAAAAAAGCATTATTGTCCATACCTGTTACAAATTTACAGACGAGACATAATTATATAACGCATTTACAATATGAAAATAGCCAACAAAGACATGTACAACAAAGGAATTCTGTCTAAATACAACAAATACAACAAAGGAATACCATTCTTGCTGCCCACGTGCTCACTGCTCATGTCTTTTAAAGCTGCTTGTACAGCAATAAGAAAAACAGTAGGAGGAGGGGCAGCGCACTTTAAGGATGTTAATTAGAACCACACACCTTGAAAAAACACACCCATCTCCCATCTGCATCACACACACTACACAAAAAGATGTCCATGTTTTCTATTATTGCACCATATACAGAGACATTTTGTATTGAATGTATAGAATATGTAAATCATTGCATGCATGTACTAGAATTATGCCCAACCGTGCAGTCTGTAATTCTAAGTCATAAAAATGCATTAGGCATACCAAGATTGATGTACGTCAATAATATTGTGATCAAATTGAGCACACGTTTCTAAAACTAAAGCTAACACTAGTTGACATAAGGATTCCCCTCCAATTTTCCCCTTCCATCCCCCAATGACTGGGACTTTGGGAGAGCCATTGCATTATTCCTCCTCCTCCTTCCTCCGCATCCTCCTCCTCCTTTTCCAGTGCCATGTGTGCAGTGTGCATCTCGGTGCCCCCTGAAAATCTCCTCTTGGCCTTATCTACCCCAGGGATTATCACAGACATGTAATTTCTGTGCCTACCATTCCTCTGCTGCTCTGTCATTTGCATCCATTTACATGAAAATGCTAATGTAGTAGGTGAGCACTTTGTCTGAGATCATGTTTGCCGGATGTTAATCATAATGAAATTAAAGGATGATCTGATTTAAATTTTGTATATACATCAAGGTTGGTAAAGCTAAATTTTATTAGAAACAGATTTTTTTCATCATTAGGATGACAATATATTTTTTTTCAATTTGGAATAAAAATAAATAAATACAGCATGATCATTGAATCATCTGAGCATTTTAAAAGTTTTGACATGGGTTAATGCTTAACTTTTGTCAAATCCCTTGAATTAAACCAAAAAGTCCTGACTTTGCTCACATCTTGAGTGTTTCCTTTCAAATTCAGTGTTGTGGTGTGCAGCGGCTAAATGTAAAAAAAGAAAAAACTTATTCTTGTTCCAAAATGTATGTACCTGATTATATACATAATTGATTATATAGTCGATTATGTATTAACCTCTGTCTTCCATGTAGCAAATGTTAACATGGGGGAAATTACCTGTCAAAATCAAAGCCATCACCAGCATTTTCACCAGCACATTATCGTCACCCAACATCCTAATCTCTTATTATACAGCATGTCTAATATGATACCCCAAGGGTAATAACACCATCTTGTGTAGATTGCAAAATAATGGATGTGTAGTAGATAATTCCATGACAAATTATCTGTCATTCCTGCATAATTGCCCTAAACGACACATTCATACCCTTCTGATCAGAAATCATAAAAAAGGTTGTTGGTATGCAGTGATTTCAAATCGGTGAAATGCAAAATGCTCCAGGTACATTCTCTGCTTGATTGAGTTTGCACCCTGTTTGACTTGTTATAAACATAAAAAACATAAAAAATGTTTTTTTTTTAGGTATTCATAAAAGAGATAGTGTTTTGTAAATTTTGGGATGGATTCCATTCTTAGCTACAATAGATAGACTTTAGGCATTAAAGTGATAAGATAAGATAAGATAAGATAAGATAAGATAAGATAAGATAAGATAAGATAAGATAAGATAAGATAAGATAAGATATCATCAGTAATCTTAAGGAAACGTCATGGTTTGGTTCTGCTGTTTTAAAGCTGCTACTCTAAAACAATTTATACAAAGGAAATTAATCTGAAGTAACACTTCTTGACATTTTACTTTATAAAAATCTATATCCAATTCTGCTGCTTTGTCCAACATCTTGTAGGGCCACAGTCTAGCACAGATTGGGTGATTTCCATGCAGCTCCACACATATTAAACCCAGTAATTAACTGATCATCTGAGGCAGGAGGATTAAATGCAAATATCAAACTGTGCTAGACTATCCGCACGGTCACTGAGTCTGAATTGACCTACAGCATACTGACCTCTAGTGGTGTTTCTGGTGGTGTGGTCCCAGGTCCACGTTAATACTGATCAGGGCAAAGAAAGAATGATAGTTCAATGACCCTGGTCTGGTGTGGAAGTTGTTGATAGTGATTAGTCTCTGACAAATGAAAATATGAAGAATTATCTATTATCCTTGTTTTACACATAGGCCAACCAGTATAACTGACTTGTTGCTGCTGTATGGTTTTAGAATGAGATACATCCTACATAGTCTGTGTGAACAGAAACATTCAAGTCATTAAAATACATATACAGCACTATATGGTCTGTTGTTGTTTGCGGACACCTGAGCGTCACACCCACATGTTGGCCCTCTCCAAACTGGTGCTACTAAGTTTGAAGCACGTAATTGCTTGGAGTGTTTTTATATGATGTAGAATTAAGATTTTCTTTCACTAAGAACTAAACAAACATGCTTCAGCATGACAGTGCTCCCGGCCACAAAGCGAGTAACATGAAGACATCATTTGGCAATGTCGAAGCAGAACAACTTGAGCACTTGGACAGAGCTTCGACTTCAACCCCACTTGATTTGTCCTTTGGAATAACCCGGAATGCCGAATCAGACCTTTTGTGCCATCATGACAAAAGTGGTTGAACTCACTAATGTAAGGGAATGAGCAAATCCCTACAGTCAAGCTCCAAAACAGTGGAAAACCATCCCAGAAAATTGAACAGCATGCAGGATGTCAGCCAAAAGGAGGCAGCAGAACATTTACTGTGTAAAATCAAAGCAGAGAGAAAACAAAAGGGGTCAATAGCATCTACTGGAATATATAAGATGGCTGGTATCAGTCTGTGTACATTAAAAATGCATGTATACCATCACTCCTGTTACTTTTTTTTTTTCATGTAATTTCCTTTTTTGGAAAAAAAAAAAACTTCAGAGTGTCCTCCGCTTGATAAGATGATTTTAAAAAGTAATTACAGTAACTCTTGAACTCAAATGTGAATACATTTTGTTGGATTTTTAAAGTTGAGTCATAAACAAGTGTTTCCTTCAATATTAAATAGAAAAAAGACATGGAACACAGTAATCTATAGAGCCATTACAGGGGCACGTTTAAAAACTAAATCCTGTAATCTGTTATAAGAAGAAGTAAGTCTGGTCACAAATTTTTAGGTGAAAATCGGATAATTCTAAGATTATATTAAGTTATATTAAGTTATTAAGTTATATTACTTATAAATTATTTAATGAATGTACTTATTTAACATTTCTCACATTTGGGCTCCAGAGTGATCAGTTTTGACTAGACAATGGATTTAGTGTCAGAAGTAAGAAATGATATTACTCACTTGGAAAATACTGTTCAGCAATTAATTTTTAAATTATTAGTGGTTCATTTATCAAAAAAGGTGTGAAATAGACTGTACTTGATTTTGGTTTAATATATTACTGCCCATAGACTTATATGATATATAATATACAATAAATAACTGCTCATAGGTTTCCCTTTGAATACAGACAAGGAGCAATAATATGTATGATATAATGCTAAAATAAAGTTGGCATGATTGATTGTACAGTGGTGGCCAAAAGTATTCGGACAAAAGGGAAATTGTATGTTTTAATGTTCATTTCTTAAAATAATAACAATGAAGATAGTAAGAATAATTCAAAAATGCCTAAATGTAAATGTGTCACTTGTTCATTCCATGCCTACTTGATTGTTACCAGAAACAGGCCACTACCATTAGGGAAACTGTTGTAAATACTTGTCCAGAATAATAAGGAAGTACAGAAAATATGTTATTTTATAAAAAAGAAAGCATTCACTCTGTGCTCAGACAGTTTACCCCCAAAAACATTAATTTTAGATTATTTTAGGTGTGTTTCACATCTTAAATTCTAACCTTCTATCATCTATTGTAAGAGGGCTAGAGCCTATCCCAGAGAACACTGGGCACAAGACTTTTACAGGATGGGGTCCAAGCCCATCACACATCATGGACTACACACAATTTGGAAATGCCAATCAGCATACAATGCATGTTTTTGGAGGTTTCTGGAGGAAACCCACCAAGCACAGGGAGAACATGCAAACTTCACATCTGCAGACAGGAGATGCAATTTGACTCCTGAATTTTGGAGGTGTAGGGTGACAAGGCCAACCACTAAGCCCCCATGCCATTGAATTATTGAGTTAATAATATATAAATTACATAAAGCATATATAGTTTATAAAGTAGATGAATACTATTTATTTTGTTTATGACAACCAAAAATATAATGCTGATTATAATTGTGATTTAAGTGTACACTGATTTCTGCATTGTTTTAATCACACTGGCTCCAATGTTTCATTAGATGCTACTATGTTTCAATAGTCCTCATTAAATTAGCAGCAAAATGTAACAGCAAGGCATGTGTGATTAAATAAATCTGATATGAAATGTGCAATTAATGTCTTTTGTTTGTATTTTGTCATTTTAAGCCTTTTGCTGTTGCTTTCTTTATTTCAGCTTGAGGAGGATGAAACATATGATTCATTAGTATTCAATCAGTTCTCATAGACACAACACATCAGGACAAAACATATAATTATGCATTTTTGAAGTAAGAGGATGTAGAAACCGGGGAAATGGGAACAAGAATATGGTACATAATTAACCTAGAAAGACTTGTCTTAGTGAAAACATTGTGAACCTCACTGAGGGGTCTTTTTTTTTTTCCAGCCATATCTGATCCTTTTATAGTAGTGTCTTAAATCCACATACTGGGAACTGGATTATACAGAAATATACATAAGTCATTTTAACATTTGTGCACACACAATCCCAATTTATCCAGCCTCCAAAGGTAATTTCTTAAGACAAAATGATTGTAGTGGCCTCATATTACTAAGTAGTGGCCTGCATGTTATTACAGAAAAAATAATGTCCATAAGAACTATACAATTCTTATACAGCCAATCTGCATTATTTTACATTGAGGAGAACAGGGTGGGTGTGATAAAGCAGGAACCATTTACAAGAGAGGAATATTTTTGGATTGAGTTAGAGCCTGGAGACAAATCATCATTTCCTATTCTTCCTTTTTTGTACCAGCCATGGGCACCTAGATGGCTACGTTCATAGTCAAGCTTTTGAAATGGAAAGACTAGAATGAGTGGAAATTTCCATGCATGAGCCACGTTTCTGTGTTTGCACCGTATATCCTGATATAGAACATGTTTTTTTCTTTAGGTTGAACATATTTCCATATGTTCCATTATACAGCCTTTGTTGTTTTAAATGATACTTGTTACATTGGGTCTTTTTAACCAAATAGCCTTAAAAATTTTTTTTTTTTTTAATGAATGTCTGATAATGACTGACATAAGCAGGTTCATTTTAGATCAAGTTCTATTCAAACTTTTACCCCAAACAAACAAAGTCTGTATAATTTTTAAATTGTGGCCCAGTTAACTAGGTTTAATGTGATCTTTGGGTGAGTGTAGTGTTGGTTGTTAGCAGTCTAAACACATCTAAAGTTGTTTTACCTGTAGCACAACACATACTGTAATTATTTAGTTTCCACTGAAGTTGAAAAACTTGGCATCATCTCTGGTACTGTAGGTAATTGTTAAATAGAAATCTTAATTCATTACCAAAGAACCAATACTGTAAATTTCAGCCTGAGGGTTGACACGTATTTGCCATTACACAAGTAAAAACAACTTTGAATTATGGGTAAACTTTAAATTATGTGATCAAGGTAAGGCAGATGACAACATACCAGTAAAATAAATATTAGAAATATTTCTTGACAAAAAAAAAAAAAAAAAAAAATGAATTGAAGCTGAAATTCTTTGGCTGGCTGTAGTTTATTAAGCGTATACAATGTATATACTTAAAAAGACAGTAGGGAAGATTTTTCAACATTAGCCACCATTTAAAAGAACTGAAAATCATGCATTTCAATGAGAAAAATATTTTACATATTCTATTTCAATGAGAATATATTCTAAAAACTATAAATGACATTATTACCTGGCTAACCCTATAATAATGTAAAACAATGTTCAGCAAATGCTCTTTTTTTTCTTTTTTCTTTTATGTTCGAGGTTTCTTGTCAGCATCAGCAGGAGGAGGCTTGTCATTTCTAGGCTTAACTTTTTAAATATATATTCATGATGTCAAACTTTAACTGATCAACTAGTTGACACCGTGGAAACAATGTGATTAGTCACAATAGACAGTCAGGTAAATGCAGATGAAGCAACACAATCTAGAACACACTGATGTTTGATCTGGCAAAACAATATGACTGACTCAAGTTATTGAAAGGCTGGTCTAGGAATAAGAGGTGGGTAAACCCTAGTCAGAGGTCGGTAAATGCTAGTAAGAGGTTGGCAAATGCTAGTTCAGAAATTTATGAAGTACAGTACATAAGTCTCCAATACAGCCTGCTTACCGTTGCATATATTAAAAAGTAATTCAATAAAAACGTGTCAGTCTCTCTATCAGGCCGCTTGTTTATTTATTTACTTATTTATCTGCAGCTGAAGTTGGCGTTTTACATAAAACTCAGTTTTTCACAATTCCTGACATTTAATTCTAAACCTTCCCTGTCTTCGGTTAGTTATGATGACTACTTTAAGAATTTGAAATCTGAGATTATAGAGGGAAAGATTTATTCACATTCACATTCCCAGTGGGTCAGAAGTTTACATACACTTAATTAGTATTTGGTAATATTGCCTTTAAATTTTATTTTATTCCTCCTGACACAACTGGTGTAACTATACCCTCCTTTACATACAAATTTTCAGATGGATTGATGATCAATAGAATACCTCAATCTTGTTGTTCTTAAGCCCCTTTTGACACAAATTTTAATGCATGCTTAGAAACACTGTCCATTTGAAAAAACAATTTGTGAATTAAAATTTCTAGCTAATGTCTTGAGATGTTGCTTCAATATGCTTCAACTTAATCTTCCTTCCTCATGATGGAATTTATTTTGTTAAGTGCACCAGTCCCACGTGCTGCCTCCCCCACGCTTCACAGGTAGGACCGTGTCCTCCGACTAGCAAGCCTCCCCCTTTTTCCTCAAGACATAGCGTCAAACGTCATTATGGCCAAACAGTTTTTTGTTTTATCAAACCAGAGGACATTTCTCCAAATTTCAATTTAAAAATCTCCAAGCAAGATTGTCGTGCTCATGTTTAGACTGGCTGACAAACTTAGGCAGAACCAAACCAATTGGCTATTTTGGCAGTTTTAAAGAAATTGCCTCTTTTTTGTTGAGGTTAAGAGTTACTTGAGTTTTCCAGTTACTGTCTCATTTTACTGTGAATATAAATACCTGTACCAGTTCCCTCCAGTGTATTAACAAGATCCTTTTGTTCTGGCTGTGTGATCCCATGGTTTCAAAAGCCCATGTTCATCTGTACAAACAATACTATGCATAGTATTGTTTGTACAGATGAACATGGGCATTTGAAAATTGCTCCCAAATTTGTTTGTATTTTTGTCTTGGCTGATTTATTCTGAGTTTGCCATGATCTCAAGCAAAAAGTTTGAAAGTAGGCCTTAAACGACATCCAGAGATACACCACCAATTGACTCAAATGATGTCAATTATCCAATCAGAAGCTTCTAAATCTATGAAGTAATTTTCTGGAATGTTACAAGCTGTTTAAAGGCCCAGTCAGCAGAGTGTATGTAAACTTATGACCCACTGCAATTGTTATATGGTGAATTATAAGTGAAATATCTGTAAACAATTGTTGGAAAAATAACTCGTCATGCACAACTGTACTAAACGGCCAGTTTTAATGACTTCAGCCTAAGTGCATGTAAACTTCTTACTTCAACAGTATTTGTAACCCACTCAACAAAGGTATAAAAATCTGCATTTCTTTTCCCTTGGTGTGTTTTTTTAGTATGTTTGGTGGCTTAATTTTTGGGTTTATGGAACACAATAGACTCTGTTATGAGAAATACTATGGCATATATTAAGCTGTGAAGGGGTTTATTATAAGGGGTCATTGTTTTAAGATGTCCAGGTGGTGGATTAGGTGATTAGGCCGCTGTTGGCAAGCCTCTACAGTCATTGTCCCAGTTATTGATATTGAAAAAAATTCTACTTCACTGGCCTTTAGTCACTTATAAAGCATTCAGCCATTACTGTTTTCCTACTTCCTTCTTGCTGCTTAATGTGTAATACCATCCTTCCCTTTTTAGCTGCTTTCGTGATATTTCCCTATTCTCTCACTTAGTTTAGTTCGTTAGTTTGTCTGCTGAATTGTTACCTAAACTAAGCTTAAACTAATGGAATTAGCTGTCTTACATTAGTAGAACATCTCTGCTTCTGTCCCAGTACTGTCACAGAAGTTTCTTAATGGATGTGGAAGCACTAAACCACTGCTGTAACTAAGATCAGTGTCAATCATCATTGGTGATGGAATTATCATTGGCGGTCCAATCACAGCAGATGCAGGAACAGTCACGGAAGGAGAAAAAAGAGCAAGAGTGCAATCATTATAGAGGCTGAGATGCACCATATATCCTGTTGACCTTATATTACTGAAGGTGAGAATTTGTCAAGTTTATTTTTTTACTCATTTACATATACAGTGGAACAGAGTGTACTATATGTTATGAATAAGATTGATGACTCAAACCGCTGGCTGGTTGAAAGCTAAAATCCAAGTAAAGCCAGGCAAATAAGTCTGTGATAGAGGAATATCTTACACCAGAATATTTCTGTTTAAGTACCTGTTGTGTGATAAATCTGCCTATAATCAAATATAAAAATACTGAGATGATGGATTCAAAGCAAGATTGTACTCGTGGCATCCTAAAATCCCCATGTGAATTCTGTAGCCCGTGTCAGTCCTGGGGTAAAGAATATTGCTCTTTGCGACCAAACTGTGTTAAATCCATAAGGGGGATTATCTCTACTCAGAGAATTCCTCCTTTAATTCGCGCTGTGTTTCCAGACTTTTGGCGTTCAGCATGTTTAATCCTATTTTCTCCACTACACTGACGTATTTTTCATGGCTTTGATTTTCTGGTTGGTCTGAGTGGACTGCCTAAACTAAATGTGAGGGAGACAACATGGTTACTGCTTACTGCTCATAAAACGATTAATTCTGCAAGACATCAACCATCTAATAGCTCTGGTAAGATGCCTTTGTTTATATGAAATAACCTTTATAAGGCTAAGTTATTAGAAGGATTGTACTACATTTGCAGTAAGAGTCCATGAGAAATTCGACAGTCTGGCTGGTGTAAGTGTTTCTAATGACTTATAATGACTTTCTATGAGATCCAGAGAGCGCACATATTTGTTTGCGCAGTAACTGCAATTATGTTGAGGGGAAATTGGACATGGTTCTAGTCAGCATAAACATAAATGCTGGGTTTTGTCGGGTGTTCATTTTTCACATGTGGCTGCTGCGGATGAATGGCTCTAATATTGATGTAAGGTCTATTTAGAATGGTCGTTCTGTTATGCACTCCCCCCCAGTTATGCAATGACAATAAAAGTAACATTATTATTTATAGATTTTTAAAATTATTTTTACTGTACTTGTAATATGTTAGTATGAAGTGCATATATGCTATGCAGTAAAAGTAAAAATCAGTTTTATGCTGAATGCTGTAGTTCTGGCTTTTGTCATTTATAGTTTTTGTCTTGCATTTTTGCATTTTTGTTTAATTGTTTAGGTGAAAAAACCTCCTCAGGCACATTGTTCTCACATTAATTTAAAAAATAATGTTCTCATTCTTTTTTAATGTCTATCTTAATTACCAGACTTGCAAGAGTTTTGTTGTAGAGTTATATGACAGTTTGAGCTTTGATAAATAGATTAGCTTGTCTTTACAAAGTAGGCAAAATTGCCTATTCGGTACCAGGCAGAGAGTGGTTAAGCATTTAAGCGAAAACATTAAGCCACAATGGTCCAGACCAAATGCTTGGTGAGCCTTTAATTAGTACAGGCACCTCTGACCTGTCTAGCAAAGAAGCAGCTCAAGATGACAAATTCAAGCATGGTTTTACTACACACACGTACCTACACACCCAGCTAATTCAAGCAAGAATGCCTATAATTCCACATGCTATTCTCATACTAGAACATATTTAGTAGAAAAAAAAAACAGTCACTCCTTTGAAATGGTGTCAGGCAGATCTGTAGGATTTAATGTCATGATTAACAGTGTGAAACTTATTTCTGCATGGTATGTTGAGTTTCTAGTCAAACCCGGGTAATATGTTATTGTAATGGGGATTCATTGTGAGTCTCGTCTTTTCTTTGTAAAGATAAGGAAATTTCTGATTGTATAAATCTGCTTTTTTTTAGTGAATGGAAAAAAGACACATTATTGCAAAAATATGTTTACATCATACTCTAAAAAAAAAAAAAGTATTACTGTGAAATTTACTACAATCCTTCCACCAGATCACTGAAGCACCAGCAACTCTTTAAAAAGGAAACTTACCGGCTTTGTTTCACTTGTTTAGTATATTAATTCATACAGTAAAGTCAAACTTTTTTAAATAATGAATAATAAATAAATACCACAATTGACTATGACTTGGATACAAACATCCAGTTCAGTTTGACTCCCTTTCCTGAACCAGTCATCAATTACCAGCATATCTGTTGCATTTAACGGGAAAAGTCAGGATAAACAGTTGAGCATACTGAAAGAGGATCTTGAGTCATGTAATGTGTTCTTCTTAGGAATCAGTCAGCCTCTTGGTTTTTTAGCATGTTTTACTCGGCCATTGGCCTCTAGTTGATACTCTGCAATCAGACCCCTCCAAATCTCCATTAATGCCTTCCTGACCTGGGACGTGAAATCCATTAAGATATCGTAACTATCTGAAAACACTTCAGTAGGCAGAGCAAGAAGCAGAATTAATTGTCAGGACTTGGCTAACCAACGTGTGTCTAGTCTACCAGACTGACTTCATATTGCTACAGTATGTGACTAAGCACATTACGCAGTGGAGAGCAAATAAAGGTTATAGCCTGATTAGTTTATACAGACATTTGCTTTTGCATATGTGGAACAAGATTTAGTGCATTTGGTGAGCATCTGACTTTTTGGATTTCCACCAGGATTTGGTGCTACAGTAGGTAGTTGATGGGTCTTGATAAGTCCTGGATGAACCTGTGGCTACTAACAAAAGGGCCCAGGTAAATAATTTGTTGGAAATATTAGGGGACCTCACGCACTCAGAACATAGCCGAGGAGCAGGTTGTTTTTATATGGAACGGGGAATTGTTTCATATATAGTAATGTACATCCCAAATTACACTGTAAAGCATCATTTAGGGAGAATGGACTGTGTGGTTATAGGATTCAGAAAAGTTGAGTACCAGCATAAAGAAAAATGGTTCGGTTTTTAGAGCAGACATGATATGATGGTAGACAGTGCTGGATGAGTAGAAAGCTTTAGTAGATGAAGGTCTAAGCATGTCTCCCACATCTCAGAACGTTAAAATCTACCAAAAATGTGAGGGATTTAAAATAAGAGTACAGAACTGCTTATCTGTGTGGCATATTATAGAGGAGTGCAATCATACTAATACTTTTAAAACACCATAAATATTTTGTAAAAACATTATAGGTTTGAGTTTGGCCACTAAGTAACTTTAAGAAATTTTAAGACTCTTAAAAGTTTTTTAAATTGTAAATTTCTTCTCAAAATTTGTTAGTTTCTATGTTTAATCATTTGGGTTGAAATACTTAACAATGATAAACTACAAATAGTTTCAGTCTTTTATTAATGCATTCAAAATTAAAGACTGAAATATTCGTATGTCACAACTTGATTGGAATCCACCTGTACATAACTGACTGAATTGGACATCATTAGGAAATGCACACATGTGTACTGTGAAACTATACGAGGTCTCACAGTACATGATGTATGTCAGAGTGAAAACAAAGCCTTGAGGTGTAGAGAATTATCTGTATACCTGTGAGTCAGGAATGTGGCAAAGCACAAATCTGTGGTACATATTATACAAGAATTGAACAACCAACAGTCTTTCTCAATCTGGTCACAGTCAAACTGAGTAAGTGAGGATGAAGGGCCTTGGTCAGACACATATCCACGAACCCAATGATTACTATGAATGGAATTCAGAGTTTCTTTGTGGATATAGGAGAATTGATCAGATGAGCAATCACTGCTTTTTGCCTGCATTATATGATGGCTGCAACATGAAAATCACACACTCCCACCTTCTAAAACAGGTAATTATTTAAGAGTATTCGTTGCATACGATAATGTTCTTTAACAAAAGTAAGCTTTACATAAATTCTATGACTAAATTTCCAAGCATGATTACCTCGACAACCATTGACCAAACTAAGTGACTAAACCCTATTCATATTGTCTGAGAGTGGTATTGAAAGTAGATTTCAAATCATCTTCCCTAATTAATTTAAAGAGGCCATTAAAACAATAATGACTAATAGATCAAAACCATGTTACTGTATGATAAAGGGGTTTGTGTACTCTAGTCAGATGTACAGTATACCATCAGGAGTAAGTGCCACCCGTGGCAACCAGGTCTGAGAGAAGAGACCACACAAGAGCAACGCTAATCTAAAGTAGATCCTGCCCAGACTAAATACCTGGTGCTGATCTGTGGAACCAGGCCTGGAATAAGGTCTGAAGATGAAGGCCCGCTGATCAGACCAACTGATATCCTGGTAGGCCTCAGCCTAAAATGCTGACAGGGAGCCATTTTTGGGTTTGTGGGCTCAACAAATTCAAGATGAATAGTTGTGTCACATGTGTGACAGACATGTGATAGATAAAGATCGTTTTTGGAGAATGTGTTCCACGCATTCTTTGATAATCACACTCCTCACCCTTTCCTGGAACAGTTTACTTTTATAGAGGAGACTCTGTCAGATAGTTGTTTGGAAATTAAAATGGAACAGTGCAGTTCTGACCAGGCCATAGAAAAGGCATGCTGTTTACTCATGCAGGTTTTATGAGGGGTCAGGAGAGATGCTAATCTACATGTTCAACATGGATTCTACATGGATTTGGAGAAGGCTTCTGATTGTTTGCCTTGACATGTGAATACAATATCCAATGATATTAGGGAATCCACAATCCTTATTACGCTTTATCCTGTGACAGAATCCCATTTAATGTTGAATGTTTTGTCATGTTGGGTATCATTGTCGGCACTGTGTTGATTCAAAATCTGCAACTTTATCTGTCCGTTAATTGTGACACATTACGATTATCATATTAGAAAGGCAGCGCAGGTTTATGATTGAAGATTTTAGAATCAAATACTGTACTGTAGATTGTCTTGCTGTCTTGTCACTTAGGCAATGTTGTAAATAACAGCAAATTAGCAAACAAAGATTTTAATAAATAAATAGATAAATAAATATCCATGAAATTGCCTCACTGCTAACCAGCTGACTTTTAAATGTCATCAGATTGGAGCTCCACATGCAGATGTGGCTCACGGTTGCCTATTCGGCTTGTTGGTGGTCGATTTGCCCTTTAAATCACACTGCTCCAGGCCCAAACAACTCCTGCTTTGTGTGCCAGCTTTCGGAGACACAGACTCATTGCTTAGTACTCTATCAAATCCCGACCCTAGAATCAGTCCCTCTGTTCTGTTTAAAAAAAAAGAAAAAGATATGAGATTTTCTGAGAACTGGAGGAAAATAGTTTAGTTTGACAGCAGATCTGATGGGTTAGGGGGGAAAAAACGTTTTTTTTTTGTTTGTTTGTTTTGTTTTCCTGGATAGATTAAATTAGACTATTCTTTACATGGTGTATATCTGGTTCTTTTGGCACAGAGCGCAATGAATTCTTAAAACATATTTCATTTATAGCTGTGAAAGTATAGAGAATTTTTTTGTTGGCTCAAGTCAGTTCTATTCTGTTTTATGTAAGTAATTTTTACATTGAACGTTAACCTTATTTTTGGTATCAAACATGTATGATTAATTCATTGCCTGCTTGGACAGAGTGACTAATTGCCTGGTCTTTCTCTCCTGGTCCTAGATAGAATCCATTCATTCTGTTTTTGGTGTTTGTGGCTTCTGCGACACTGTGACAAATCTTTCTCTGTCTCGACATCCCAATTTGGGTGCAACAAATATTTTCTGGCTGCGCATCAAATGTGTTCTTGCTGTCAGAGTCTTTACTTGTGATAACCGAGTTAGCGGAACACATGAACACTACAACTATTTAATCACTTAAGCAACTGCAAGTGGTTCATCTCCCTGCAAGTCAGTTCATGTTAACCCTTCTGGCATGTCAGTGCAACATTTTTTTTAAATGTCTCATTGCCATAGGCTCAGAAGCACATCGCTGAATCTTTGTTTAAAAAGAACCTCTGTTTATCCTCGTCTTGCTTGTGTGAGTTATAGAGGGGAAGAGGGTGCTATGTTTAAATCTATCCCCCCAAAATGAATGACCCGTTATAGTATGTAGAGCTGTCTAAAAAAAAAAAAAAAAAAAAAAAACCAGTCCTGGTTGTTTTGACGAATTGAGCTGTGACTAAAATGTACAGAGTGAGTTAATGGTGATTACATGACCAGTCATGCAACTTATCAGTCTGATACTTATGTCTCAACAGCACAGAGCTGCGTCCTACAAATATTTATTTCACATCTTTTTCTACAGTACATATTTTCAAGAATATGTAACAGTTGTTCTTTTAATGCAAGCAGCTCAGTCAAGTCTGAAATTAAGAAGATAAGCCCATGTGCCATAAAACAAACATAAAGCACAATAACATATCTGAAAATCTGAAGTCCAAAACCCGTATATAGCACCAAGATTTAAACCTCATGGGGAAAAAAAAGCTTCAACAAAAGCTTTAATTAGAACTAAACATAACATGTAAATTTCTGAATGTTCATTAGGACTTTTTTTTTTTAAGTCTTTTTTTTTTTTTCTAACTTAGACCCTAAATCTCAACCAATGAATAAAACAGTACCCCAATTAAGACAATTATTTAAGTAACTAGTCAGGTAATATTTTACATAATGTCTTAACCATAATGTCTAAAAATATTATAGAATGAACTCCATATACTTTTTCAAATATATTAAAATCTAAAATTATATATTTTTTAACAGTTAAGTTCTTCCACAACATACTGTATACCAGCATGTGGCAGTTGTTAATATATTGCTTAAATCAAAATGGTTATAAAATGTATCTCTAAAACAATGCAGCAATACTAAGCAGATAGAACCTGCCTCATATTTTTTTTTATTTCTTATTACAATTGTCTGTTAGTGATAATAAAATCATTTATTTATTTTCCATGGTATTTTTTCATCCAAAAGGAGTCTTAGGAAAAAACATGACACATCTGCAATTACAGTATATATTTTTATTATTTAATGCAATAATGTAATTGATAATCCATCCATCCATCCATCTACCTATCCAAATCATTGAATTCTGGTGTTCCACTTACTTCTGTGGTTACAGGTGTATAAAATTAAGCACCTAAAAGATCGCTTCTACAAACATTTGTAGAAGAATGGGTCGCTCTCAGGAGCTCAGTGAATTTTGGACATTTTGTACAATTTCATGCTCCCAACTTTTTGGGAACAGTTTGGGGATGACCCCTTCCTGTTCCAACATGACTGCACAAAGTGCACAAAGCGAAAAGTATTTGACCAAATCAGAAATGACATTGTTTCCAAATACCCATAATTCAATATGGAGTTGGTCCTCCTTTTGTAGCTTTCATAGCTTCCACTTTTCTTGGTAGGCTGTAATGTTAGAATAGAAAAGGGCCTTCCCCAAACTGTTGCCACAAAGTTGGAATCATAGCATTGTCCAAGATGTCAGAGTATTTTTTATTAAGTTTTAAGATTGCCCTTCACTGGGAATAAGGGGCCTGACTGAAACACCTGAATTCAATAATTAACAGCTGTGGTTAAATACTATTGTCCGAACATTTCTTTATTATTATTATTATTATTATTATTATTATTATTATTATTATTATTATTATTATTATTATTAATTTTTTTAGATGCATTGTTTGTTATTATGAAAATGAATATATATAAGTTTTTAAACGTTTTAATGATTTAAACTCAGCTGCCTCAAGATCCCATTAATGATTAATGTCAGCAAGCACTCAAGGATATGTTAACTTTCCTGGTAGTTAGGTACTACATGTACGGCCTTACACTGACTGCCTTTTTCTTCTTCTTCTTTTTTTTTTTTTTTGGTGAGAACATAGCTTCTTTTTATTTAGAATGCGTTCTCCTTATCCCAAAGACTTCAGGCCAAAGAAAGATGCCACAAACTTTCAATATGGGGGAAAAAGATAAGGAGGGACAAGGAGAGCATTCTTTCTTTCTATTTTTTTTTTTACGCCAGCATCCTTCTAGGCTGGAGGGAACTGTCTGTAGCATGCATCACCTTTCAGTTTGCGTTCATAAAGTCTATCTGCACACTCTTCTCACGACAGGCCATCCATAGAGAACCACTAAACACTCGACATTTCAGAAGGTCATTTGTGTATATACAAATAATTTACACTATAACACTAAAAGACTAGGCAGTACACATGAATATATAAATGTATTTATGAAAACCAACTCACTAACTATGTATTTAGAGAAAGGATTATAGGAAAGAATTCTAATAAATAATACATTTTGCTGCATTTACATATACCATATGTTTATAACATTTACATAAGCCTATGATGCCTACATAATATAGTTGTGATAATATAGTTATTATAGTTTATGTTAGTCATCACTAAGTGAGTAAATGACAGTGTACTGTGTGAATTACATTTAAATAAATATTTCTTAACTTTGCTAAAGTATCTATGGCTAATGGATGAAACCCTTGTTATGATAAAGGCACTTGTATACTCTGGTGAGCATCAGCTCTACTCCCCTGGGAGTTAAAGCTACCCTGCAACCTCTATTACTAATAAACTGTTAGTTTGTTTATTATATATATATATATATATATATATATATATATATATATATATATATATATATATATATATATATATATATTTTACATTTTCATTTTTTTATGCAATATATTTTTACCATTTTCTAAAGTAACTGCTTGCCCACAGTGGAAATTGATAAAATGAAGTGGAATGAAGTTGAAGCAGTTGTAGGATTAAAGATATTATATAAAAATGTCCTTAGACCATCCAGACTGCTCAGTAGACTGAACATTAATGCAAAAGTACTATAATCATAATGTTCTGAAAACATTCTGCTAAATGAAACTAATTAAACCACAAAATAGCCTAATCACACAAAATCCTCATCAAGGTGTTACAGACATGACAGAAATCAGGTCATCACCAGCTTATGATTCATGTAATCACACAATCAAAGTGAAAACTAGGAAGCATTTAAGTAGCATTGGTAAATCAGACCTCAATTCCACACGTGTTGAATGTGAACATGTCTCTCGCTTCGGGCACTAACAGCAAAGATATCTGAATCGCTCCTCTGTTAGTCCAAGGAACAACAGATTAGCTTTGTTAACTGAATGATATTTGAAATATTTGAAAAAAACAAAAATCTTTGAAAGAGTTGCTCAGAGCAGCATTGAATCTTCAGTATTCTCTCTTAATATAACACTACAGTTGAAATCATGCATTGATTATGAAATTCCATTTTCAAGTAGTGGCAGGAAAAAAAAAAACCTGGGGCAATTCTTAGACATGGGTGTGAATCTAGAGTTGATGCACATTCTTTACTTAATAACATTTTAGCAGACTGCATCAAGATTTGTGTTTAGACATGTTTCACTTGCAAAAAACATGATCGAGTGTGTACTTGCACATAAACACACACACACACAAAAAAAAAAACAATGTTCCACTCGTGGACTTTTAGAATAACTGGGGAAAAATACTTTACTGTGGACTTCGAATACATTTTCCAAAAGCATTTTGTTTACAATTCACACATAAAGCTTTGGTATTGCTTTTATGATAATGTCCACATCAATTTTATTGTTACTCAGATAAATAAGGAATTAAAATCTATGATCTATCAGTTTTCTTAAATTATGCACTGCTTTGCTGATTTTATTGCGGCGATGATGTCAATGATATGCCCCTCATATATCATAAGGTAAAGAATAAAAGAATTGAAGATTTTGGTATCAAAGATTTCTCCCATGAAATAAAATAATAAGCTGCATGACCATTCGAATACATGAAATCCATTTCGAATATTATGCCAAAGCATTTTCATACTCCTTAATAGGTAACTATTTAAAAAAGTGGTCTAGCTTTTAGTTAACATATATATCTAATTAGTTATCTAAGTAGTTAACATAGTATAATTAATAAGTTACATACATCTGGGTACTCTCTCTCTCTGGGGGATATGGTCATCTCGCGCCAACATTTAGAATTTACGCTGTTTTTTTTTTTTTTTTTTTAAGTTGAAGCAACAGTAGCTGTAATTGTTTCTTGGGTTTTTTAGAACAAATAATGTTTTATGCAGGCAGAGTGGAACTAAAGATGAAACAGAGGCTAGCCCTAAGCCAATTTCAGTTTAGAGACGAGCAAATCAGTTAAAAAGAGTCTTTTGTGGAAGGGAAATTGTGACGTCAAATGAGCTCTGTAAAAGCATAAAGTCATCATTTAGGGGAACTCAATAAAAGGCAAACTAATTTTGGCAGCTGAGTGTAGGCACTTGCTTCTGAGTGTGGCTTTCATTTGGTCACTTTTACCTGGTTTAGTTTACGTCACAAAGTGATTATTTATTACGTTCTCTGTGTTGATCTGTTGCGTGTAACAATATGTTGGACATGCTTGAGTACAGTCATTACCAGGTGAGAGACGCTTGACCCTTGAGAGCATTTTAACCAGGACCTTGTTGTTTAGACTTTGCATTTCGTTTATAATTGAGCTAATATACCCTTTTTCATTAATATTATTCTTAAATTTCTTTAATAAGATACAAAACTATTTTTTAAGATGAAAGATGTCTACATTTTCGGTGCCATGTGTCTTGTACAGTACATGATGGACTTTTGGACTTTTCTCTCCTTCCTGCAGGTGCAGACTCATCTGGAGAACCCCAATAAGTTTCACCTCCAGCAGAGTCCAAGGCAGCAGGTGAAACATTATCTGTCCGGCACACTTGGGGCTAAGATCAGCCCTCCATTAAGCATCCAGCATCCGGAGCACGGCATGCCCCCCGGCCCCGGAGCCAGCACCCCTAACAGCCCTATGGCACTGCTCACCCTCAGCAACAACTGCGAGAAAGAGGTAACTCACTATACTGCTTTGTCATGAAAGTAAACACGGACAAATCATATTTATACTGCAAAGATTATGTTTATGTTCATGATTATGTTTGCTTTAACCGAATGAGATGTTTAAAAGTTACTGGTCTGTTTAAATATGAAGGAACAAATTATATTTTTAGTTCCTGTGACATGATCCACATTTGTTTTGCTCTTCTTTCTTAACAACAACAACAATTTTTTTTTTGACAATTTTAGAGATGAATTAAGGTGGCTTGAGATTTGATCTGGGTTCTCAAGCTAATTCAGTTCTTCTGTATGCAAATCATCTCCATAAAATGATTGCAACTGCAACTGCAACTGCATATTCAGTCATGAATATGGATTATAAAGTGATCGTAATATATATTATTTTGCTTATATACTTTGCTGCTGCTCCAGATGGATGATGTAATCGAGGACATTATCAGTTTGGAGTCAAGTTATAATGATGACATCCTCGGATTGATGGATGCGGGACTTCAAATACCAAATACGGTAAACTAAGGCACAAATATATTACTGATTTTTCAATTGTGTAAATGATTTTTGCATTTGTTTATATTTAATTATTATATTTGACTGCTTTTAGATCCCAGTGTCTGCAAATCTCCTTGACATCTACAGTAATCATGCACTTCCTCCAGCTGGAGTCACCATTGGGAATTCCTGCCCATCTAGTTTACCCAACGTCAAAAGGGAATTCTCAGGTATATCATCTGCCTTTAAATTTGTAATAATCCATAATAAGAGTACATACAAAGCTATTTAATCATAGTTTTTTATAAGTCAGAATTGTAATAACTCATAAGCCTCTCATAAACAATACACAGTAATATTGAATTGGAATTATTATTATTGTTATTATAATTTTTTATTAAGCTATCCCCATTGGGTGCAACTTTGAGCTCACAGTTGCAATGATAAATGAAATCTATATTGTGCCAAATGATTCCAGCTCCTGACATGATGCACGTGGACCAACCTGGACCATGTGGCAAATTTGACTCTTATCAGAGGCCCGAAGGCCTTCCAGTAGGTATGTTTTCCTCTGCTTGGCCAAATGATGTGTTTCCACATGCATTCCTGTACTGCACTGGGCAAAAGAAAACACATTTTAATCTGCGTAGTACAGTACATTTTACATGCATTTTAAGTTGTGCATTTATAGTAGTAAAGTAAATTGCAATTAATGAAAAACTGCACAATTCAGATGCCTGGTTATGAGAACATACAAGATAAACATATAAGACAGCAGAATACGTATTTCATAAATTGTAAATTATACCATAATGTAATTATATAATTTTTATTAGACAGAAATTTGAGGATTCTTTGTTTTTTGGCATTTATGTATGTTAGCTTGAGTTTTTGTTTATTGTGAATTTTGTTAATAATTTATTTATTTACGTATGTACTGTATTTATTTATTTTTCAGAAGCAGAAGTTAGAGCTTTGGCAAAAGAGAGGCAAAAGAAGGACAACCATAACCTAAGTAAAAATAATTCTTCTCTCGTTCAAACGCAATTTGCTCAGTGTTGTTACACAAACCGTTAATACGCTTCATGTCTAACAAGCATGCTTCTTTCTTGTTCTTCCTTCCTAGTTGAACGACGACGGCGCTTTAACATAAATGACAGAATTAAAGAACTTGGGACATTAATTCCCAAATCAAATGATCCGTAAGTCGAGGAGCTAGTTATAATTGCCAGCATTAAAAATCACATTACGACAACCTAAAAGTAAACCACAATTATTTCTCTTTGTGAATATTAATGAAAAGAAACACATTTAAACTGAATCTTCACATGGAGGAAGGGGTTATGCATTCACTTATGGATTTACTATGGGTTTTCTAGAGACATGAGGTGGAATAAAGGAACTATTTTGAAGGCTTCGGTGGATTACATCAGGAAGCTACAGAGAGAGCAGCAGCGAGCAAAAGAGCTGGAGAGCAGGCAGAAGAGACTGGAACACACCAACCGACACCTCTTGCTTCGCATTCAGGTACACAAAATGAATTATTCATTACCGAAAATGGCTTTGTACTGGTATCCATACTTGAGCTTTAAAGCAGCAGGAGCTTGTGACAGTACTAAAGTAGAAAGTGTGTTACACTTCAGTGCTAGATAATGTGAAATTAAAACATATATACAGGAAGAATACATAATATATGAGAGATATTGAAAAATATTTTACCCCTTCAGATTTACTGATTTGTGTAGAAAGAGATTTCAGGTTTAGCATAATGAATATGAACATGTGTCTTTGGGCCAGGAGCTGGAGATGCAAGCTCGTGCTCATGGCCTGGCTGTAGGAGGTTCCTCGTCACTCTGCTCCACTGAGGTTATTGCCTGCGCCATAAAGGAAGAGCCTATCAGCTACACAAGCTGCTCATCTGAGCTGTACGCTCATCCACACTCCCACAGCCCGGATCATTCTCGGCCCACCACTCTGGACCTCAACAATGGTACCATTAGCTACAGTGACAGCACCACAGATGAAACAGATGCAGAGCTCTACATAAGCAACAAAGATCACTCAGCCAAGCTAGGCGACAGGTTTCTGGAGAACACGATGTCACCAATGGGCTCCGTTAAGCTACTGCTCTCCTCAGGTTCCCCCACACCCTCCAATGACAGCAGCAGAAGCAGCACAAGCACAGAGGAGCAAGACAAAACCTGTTAGCACTACTAAGGAACTTTTAATAACTCTTTATGGTCGTTTTTGTTTTTGGCTTGATTGTACTGACAGTACTATAGTGTTGTCTGTCTAAATTCCGATTGCAAATATGCCCACATGTTTTGACTGAGGTAGTAGTGCATTCAAAGATATTTGTGTGCACTTCTAAAGATATGCAAGGATTTGGAACAGCTGGGATTTTTCAGATCGTTTAAAGTCTTTTAATAATTCATTATTTGAATTATTTTGTATCATTCAAATAATTTAGTTACATACATTTTTTAACAAGTTAGATTCCAGTTTATCTACCATTTTCGAATTTATATTATTTATGGAAAATAATTATGGACACTACAAAAAAAAAAAAAGTGAAACATTACTACTCATCCAAATGTATATTATTAGTTTTTGTTATTAATGTTTATTATTAGCATATCTCTGATCTATCATTTAATCAGAAGTACACTTAGGTCACTCATGGACATTCATTTTAGTGTCAAGATATCTGCCAAACTTTGAAATCTTACAAAATTTTTTCAGTATAAAATAAATAAATATACCCCTTTTACTCTCAAATACATTTTTGTACCAAAGTTTTGTAGCAAAAATTAATTAGCCCTAAAGAATGTAGATACCAAGTATAAACTAGTGATAACAAATAGGGTAATAGTTAATAGGATTTCCTTCAATCTGTAGTGTATCAATTAGTAACCAACCAGTATACATGTAATTTTTTACACCTTAAGAACAAATTATGTGATTAAAAACTGAAATATCGGTTATCCAAATTTCATTATTTGAATACAATATTTACTATATTGTACTCTATATTGTAAAATATTTTTCTTCTGATATATTTTATTAGAAAAGTGGACATCTGATTACTCCCAGTGAAATATTTATTATACGACACACACACACACACACACACACACACACACACACACACACACACACACACACACACACACACACACACACACACACACACACACACACACACACACACACTTGGAATTTGAAGTATTTGCTCATTTTAACATGTTTGGTATAAACTTGTTTTATGATCTTCTGTACTGTAACTACAGAATGTTGAATTGAAAAACAATTAATTGTTAGGAAGTTTTTAGCTTCCTTAACTGGGTCTAATTTAAATTTCCAAACACTCAGAACCATCACAAGCACAACCAAAGAACCATTAATGGTTCTACTTAACCTTTTTGTAAAAGTGGTATATAAAGATATAGTAACTTATATAGTTATATAGATATGAATAATTAGTTCACCACAAGTGCCTTCAATATAAGAAATAAACTTTCACATATATACAAAATCAAAAATTTCCCCTTGCATTATTTGAAACATTAAGTTAATTTAAGAATATTAAAAATTTCATGCCATACTACAAGCTTATATTAAAATATTGCTTTATTAAGACATTTCCTGAAAGACCAGAAAAAAAGGTGATGTTTCATTTTCAGATTTTTTTTTTTACAGAATTTACAATTGACAAAATTCACTGCATTAGACTACATAGTAAAACAACAACAACAACAACAACAACAACAACAACAACAACAACAACAACAACAACAACAACAACACACTATTTCTTTTGATTCCAATCTTATGAATACACATACAGTACAGACCAAAAGTTTGGACGCACCTTCTCATTCAAAGAGTTTTCTTTATTGTGTTCTTTATTGTGTTCTTTAGCCCAAACAAGTCTCTTCTGCTTGTTGCCTGTCCTTAGCAGTGGTTTCCTAGCAGATATTCTACCATGAAGGCCTGATTCACACAGTCTCCTCTTAACAGTTGTTCTAGAGACGTGTCTGCTGCTAGAACTCTGTGTGGCATTGACCTGCTCTCTGATCTGAGCTACTGTTAACCTGCGATTTCTGAGGCTGGTGACTCGGATGAACTTATCCTCCGCAGCAGAGGTGACTCCTGGTCTTCCTTTCCTGGGGCGGTCCGCATGTGAGCCAGTTTCTTTCTAGCGCTTGATGGTTTTTGTGACTGCACTTGGGGACACTTTCAAAGTTTTCCCAATTTTTCGGACTGACTGACCTTCATTTCTTAAAGTAATGATGGCCACTCGTTTTTCTTTACTTAGCTGCTTT
>JAAGKR010005042.1:0-49094 GCA_011419295.1 Clarias macrocephalus
AATGGATCTACAAGTATTTACGGTGGTGCGTTTGTTCCAGTCCCTTCCTCAAATGTTTCTCTTCGAGTTGTAAGGACTGAACGGGTCGTCTCTGGCTGATACCGGCTCAGTCTGTCCCGTCAGATCTCACACTTACAAATGATTCAGCCATCGGTTTGCTCACTCGCTCGCCAGCTCTGGTATCTTGGAGACGGCGGATCTGAACCGCGGCCCTGGTTCGTCCGTTAGCACTCGCAATGAGAAAGCGCTCGAGCTTTCAGCGCCATCGCTAATAAAATACGAGCTTAATCTCCACCGACGCACAGGGTTCTACTGCAGGTTGGCTTAATAATCAGCTCGAGGCAAAAACCAGCTCGCAGAACAGCAAGTGGAAGTGTTTATACAGATGACTCTCCGTTGGAGAGAAGCCAAAACGCTAACGTACGTGTTTGTAGGTTACTGTGCCTGAATTTGTGTGTGTGTGTGTGTGTGTACACATAACGGTTTGAGAAACATAAACATACAAAATATGAAATATGACCGGACAGAGAAGCGCCAGTGGGAACGAGTTCTACAGCCGCAGTTTATTTTATTCGCCTTCATGCCGGTGAGTTTTCTACACACTGCGGCACGCGGGGTCGGGTTCATTCACATCATCATCACACGTTCATTTACATCAGAAAATAAATATTTATATTAGGCCGAGGAATCGGCAGGGACGACCCTATTCGATATAATCATCGTACCTGTAGGTGCTGATTCGCTTCTTATCGCGATACAGTTATTACACGATAAGTATCATGATTTATTATTATTATTTTTTTCTTAAAAATCCCAATAAATATTTTTTTCTTCCCGATTTTGTTGTCCATTCGAAACAAATTTGGCAAACAATTCGCTTTTTGCGTTTTGCCGATTTGTCAGCATCACGATTTTATACATTTTCAGAGATTCAATAAATTTTACTTCGGATGTTCTTACAGTTCTACACAAGCGATCAGCTCCACCCACACGGGACCCACACGCTGTTTAGAGCACCACCTGTAGGATTATAGCGGAACTGCAACATCTTATTACCTCAAATGCAAAGATGTATAAATTGAAATATCATAATAAAATAACACAGGTTTTGATTGGGTTTTGGCGATACAGCAATTAGTAAATAAAATAACTGACACGGTAATGAGCGCTTGGTTTATATGGTCTGTGTTATTTGGAGTTGTGTAACGTGTGTGTGACGTGTG
The DNA here is from genome assembly GCA_011419295.1 of Clarias macrocephalus. Classification (NCBI taxonomy): domain Eukaryota; kingdom Metazoa; phylum Chordata; class Actinopteri; order Siluriformes; family Clariidae; genus Clarias; species Clarias macrocephalus. The sequence continues at coordinate 1,224 of JAAGKR010005042.1, forward strand.
TGTGTGTGTGTGTAACGGTGGTTATGGAGTATGTGGATCAGGAGCCCGCGGGCCTCGTCCGGGCCTCCAGCACCGTCTAATTGTCGTGTCCGGGCCGCGTGACGTGGTCATGTGATATTCAGACTGTGAGAGATTCTGTTCACTGCACATGTGTGAGAGATTGCGAATATTATTAACATCTTAATAACAATGAGACTTTTACAGTTATGTTTACAATGTCTCTCAATTTCTAAATGTTTTTTCAGTGTTTTTATGGAGACGGTAAATATCAATACTTTGGTTTGATTTGGTTTACGAGTGTTTTGGAACACTCGTATTCTGGAATGAATTATGCTCGTAATCCAAGGTTCCACTGTACTTTTGTTTCTGCGTTTGATTTACACACATTGTGTCTCTGACTCTTTCTCTTATTGTCTCTCTGTCTCATTGTGTCTCTCCCTCACTCCGTTTCTTTTAATCTTTTTTTTTCTCTTTCCCATTTCGTCTTCCTCTTCCTGTCCCCCCCCCCCCTCTCTCTCTCTCTCTCTCTCTGTCTCGGTCACACTGTTTTTGTCTTTCTCTCTCTCACTCTCTCTTTTCGTCTCTGTCTTCCTTTTTCTTTCCCTCTCTCTCTCTCTCTTACTATCCCTGACTCTCTCTTACTGTGTCTCTTGTCTCTCATTTCTGTTTCTGTCTCTCCTAATTTCTTCCTCTCTCTCTCTCTCTCTGTCTCACTCTTTTTTGTATTTACTTTCTTTCTTTTATTTGTCTCTCACTGTCTCTATATTACAGTGTTCTTTCTGTTTGTCTCTTACTGTTTCTCTCTCGAAATGTCTTTTTTTTCTTTCTCTCTTTATATTACTTTAAATAACTTTTTCTGGTTCTTGTATTTTGGTGTTTTATTTTGGACACATTATTTATTTATTTCAGGCAGTTTGTTAGCAGACTTTTGTCCCTATAGACATGATGTCTTCATGTATTGGTGTCCTCCCGCCCACTCCGTAACCCCGACATATGTGGAGAGTCAGTGTGACATGAAACGCCCTCTCCTCCTCCTCCTCCTCCTCCTCCTCCTCTGTTTTGATCAGTTGACGGGTGTGAAGTGCCCGATGTCCGTGTGATTCAGTTCTGATGGCATTCCCCTGCACGCCGGACCTCAATGGCATCTCTGTTCACGTCCAGTCCTGCGACACTGCAGCCCTCAGCTTCCGCTGTGTGTGTCTCACACTCGCACACACACACGGCTCTGTGTGTGTGTGTGTGTGCGCGGAGAGGAGACAGCTGTTGCTCCGTTTGGGAGGGCCTCTCGAGCTCGTCCCACCCCGTCCCCTCTCCCACTCCTGACACACTTCACACTGCACTTCACTTGGAGTTTGTAGGGCTTGACGTTTGAGAAGCGCTCTCGTCTCCTCTCGACTCCTCTCGACTCCTCTCGTCTCCTCTCCTCCTCCGGCCTCGAACCGGAATGGACCGCCTGCTCTCGGCCCTGGAGCGTCCACGTCCGCTCTGTCCTTCACGAGAGGTGTATTTCAGGGTTAAACTGTCCAGGGAGCACCGGAGCGTCTTGTGGTTTTCAGGGTCGCGGGCTGCTGTTCTTCTGAGAACACGGCAGTGCTGAGCCGAGCCGAGCCGAGCCGAGCCGACCTCCAGCTCCTGTTTCTCTATGGACGAGTGAACGATCGAGCAGCAACAGGTGGCACCGCGCCGCATGCTCACGCTTTATTCACAATCCAGAGCTCGAGGTAGGGTGTGTGTGTGTGTGTGTGTGTGTGTGTGTGGGCAGATATTTGAGGAGTGATTACAGTAGTGAGTACAGTCTGACATTGCGCGTGTGAACAAAGAGAGTCGGGTATTATTACTTATGTAAAAACGGCTGTGTGTGTGTGTGTGTGTGTGTGTGTGCACGTGTTGGAGAGATGGCACAGATGGCAGTAGAGGGATCGTGGCTCACTCTTCTCCTCAGCCTTGGCTGTTTTTTTTTTTTTTTTTTCCCCTCCTCCGCACAAGCTAGTGTTTGTGTGACATCTAAAATACTCCATATTCAACCCACTCGTATACAACTCTCTCACACTCACTCACACACACACACACACACACACACACACACACACACACACACACACACACACACACACACACACACACACACACACAAAGCCTGGCACCGATACCCGCCATTCTCCACACACACACACTGTTTTAACAGCTCAGAAGTGTACTGGAGCAATAACTAAAACTATGAAACACACACACACACACCAGCCTGATCTCAGTGTGTGTGTGTGTTTAAGAACCAAAACCCCCCACCCACCATCTCCCGTCTCTCAATGTTGTTGATTTCTCCTTGTTTTTATGTTCAACATGTGTGTGTGTGTGTGTGTGTGTGTGTGTGTGTGTGTGTGTGTGTGTGTGTGTGTGTGTGTGTGTCTCAGACCCTTGTTCGTACTGATAGACATTATCTCTCTCTCTCACTGGTACACTCCCTCTAACACAGCTCTCTCTGTCTTCTTCTTCTCTCTCTCTTTCTCACACACACACACACACACACACACACAGTCTCTCTCTCTCTCTCTGACCCTCTTGTTCTTTTTCTGTCTCTCTCTTGCTGTCCTCTCTTCTCTCTCTCTCTTCTGCATTGTGACACTTTGTCTTTATATTCCCGTGTCCCTCTTATTGTCCATCTCTCTCTCTCTGTCTCTCTCTCTCTCCTGTTGTGTGTCCTCTGTGTCCCTCTCATATATTCTCTCTCTCTGTCTCTCTCTGTCTCTCTCTCTCTCTGTCTCTCTCTCTCTCTCTCTCTCTCTCTCTCTCTGTCTCTCTCTCTGTCTCTCTCTCTCTCTCTCTCTCTGTCTCTCTCTCTCTGTCTCTGTCTCTCTCTCTCTCTCTCTCTCTGTCTCTCTGTCTCTCTGTCTCTCTCTCTCTCTCTCTGTCTCTCTCTCTCTCTCTCTCTCTCTCTCTCTCTGTCTCTCTCTCTGTCTCTCTCTCCTGTTGTGTGTCCTCTGTGTCCCTCTCATATATTCTCTCTCTCTCTCTTCTTTTCACTGTTCAGGACTTTATTTGCATGAACGTTAACATGATCACACTATAAATAAAATCAGTCGAAATGTATAAACATGTATAAGCATTATAAATATGAAAGAATAACATAGTTGGTAAACAATAAAAACCAAACAACAACACAAGAACACTCTCTCTGCCCCTCCTCTCTTTCCCCCCCCCCCCCTTCCCTCCCATAATCCCCCTGTGTGTGTAATCAGATCTCAGGGTGCGTTGTGGTGAAGCTGGAGTAAATCTACGAGCTCTCCGTTTTGGTCAGATGACAATACGTAAACACTACACACACAGACCTGACGCCGCGAATTGTTATAAGCGTGAAATCGTACGATTACGGTTGAGGGCTGCTCCATACTGCTCCCGGTGGCGGAGGAAAGCATCATACAGAAATACTAACGACCCAAAACACAGCATTGGTCCTGATTTTATTTCTTTCTTTTATGTAATACATATAATACAGAAAATGTGTGTGTGTGCCAAAGAAGCTACTTCTGAAGTTTATGTAACATGGAAGTGACCGATCTCACTTTCCAAAAAATTTCAAAGATGATTTTATATGTGACCCAAAAATGGAGAATTTCTCAGCGTTATACTGTCTCACTTCAAGCAGTAATCCATTTAAAATGTGAATTATTCATATTTCTTCAAGTATTGATACTAAAATTGATGTAAATGCCTAGAAGCATATGACCTGTTTTTGGTAAAAAGCTTATAAAGCAAAAAAAATCTGTAGTGTCCGTAACCATGTCAAATTCATGTTGCAAAATCGGAACCATTTCACGTTTTAGAATAATACACTTTTTCAGGTTTATGTCTTTTCACGTGAAATTTAAACCGGCAAAGTTTCATCTGAATGACAGTTAAGATTGTTGAAAAATTTGAAAAATAAATAAAAAATTTACAAACACTAAAACATAAAAGGGTGTGAAATTGTGTTTGTTTCTGATAAAAATATCAATGTGTATGTATATTTACAAAAAACGAAGTTTTATGAAAAATGGTGTCATATGACCCGAGCTATACGTGAGACACGTTTTAACAGCAGTACCGTGTTTTGGCCGACAAAAATAACTTAACGATGAGAAAAACAACAACAGTGTCGTATTAATATTCTGACATCAGCCACAGTCATCTGAGAAACGTCCTGCTGGATCTCAGGATTGTATCACCACAACAGACGTCTGGATGAGAGACACTGAGTGCTGAGTTAATACAGGGGCGTGGGGGGGGGGGTGTATAAGTACAAGTGGCTAGTCAGGGTTGTGTTAAAGTTAAAGAGCAATCAGATGTGGAACTCGGGTTGATGATTTCAAGCTTGTGTGTGTGTGTGTGTTTGTATTGGTGTGTTCTGGGTTCAGAAACAAAGAGAAGTCTGCAGAGGGGGAGAATAGCACCTTGGGGGGGGGCAGGGCAGTCTTAATCTTTTTTAAAACCAGTCGCCAAAAAAACAAACACCAACAAATATTTGACATTCCTTACAACACGAGACGGACGATCTGGTCTGGAGTGTTTCGTTGTTTGTGTTTGCGTGTTTGTGATTAAAGTGGCTCGAGTAGAATTCATTCTCCTGATAGTTTGTGCTTCATAGCGCGGGATAATAATATCGAAGACTATGAAATCAAAAAAAAAAAAAAAAAAAAAAAGACTCTCATGAACACTGATTCATTTCTTCCTGACCCGAAGCGGAGGAACGTCTCGAGAGGGACGTCTGCGTCTCGGCCCGCGTCCTCCCGGAGCTCTAAGGAAGCGAGAGATTTGTTTTGGACGGACCTCGGCAGACTAATAAGACTAACGATGCCGTTTCATATCCTTCAGGACATTCCAAAGCAGCGTTCCTGAAACAGGCCGCCGTAAGGGTGTGTTTTTACCCCCGTGAGGCGTCCGCAACGTCCAGGAGACGAGAAAAACGTTTCGATAAACGGCTGATCCCGGATCAGTTGGAGAGCTGGAGGACTGCGTAGTGTCCGTCATGTGGATGTTTAATTGTTTACTGTACAAATAATAAGCGGGGAATGTTTTTTAAACAATTGAAGTACATTCCCAAAGCTATATATAGCAACGTTTAAAATCGAATCTACCGTCTTTGTCTCCGAGTTTATCACACGTGACCATCATAATTAGTTTTATTGCTCAAAGCTGCGGAGTGTATTGTGAGTGTGTGTTTGCTCTGGAGGAGGTGTGTTTACTGATTTACTTTGTGGTTGCCATTGCTTGGGAAATGGTTGTGTGTGTGTGTGTGTGTGTGTGTGTGTGTGTGTGTGTGTGTGTGTGTGTGTGTGTAAAAAATCCATAAGAACTCATGGTAAGACATCTTCTGTTGAGTTTATGGGCAGCTGGTGCAATATCACCACCTAGTGGACTGGAGTGTGTTGCAGGGAGAAAGAAAGTTTATACAAGGCAAGACATTAAAACTATAGACTTGGAGGTTAAGGCTTTGGACTATGGTTCAGAAACCCCACAACCTTAAAAAAAAAATCATGAGATGAAGTGATGAGACACTCTCGTCTCTGATTTCTCAAAAACGACTCAAACAGACCCGCGTGCAGGAATCTGACCGCATTGTAAGGCTGCTTGTTTAATTTCTGTTGCTTTTCTGTACTCCAGTGAATCGGGGGTTGCCTCTGCATTAAATAATCCCCCCTCTCGTTGAATTCCTGGATGTGTGACCTATGAGCTTTTTAAGGATTCTAGATTTGCCTAGTCATTCCTTCTAAGTACATAGCTCCCAGATGTGTGTGTTTGTGTGTGTGTGTGTGTGTGTGTGTGTGGTGGGCTGAGTGGTGACTCGGAGCAGAGAATGTGTGGGAAGCAGGTCAGTGTTTCCAGTCATGTTCTTTAGAAGAGCAACGCGAGCTGCTTCGGGTCTGTGTAAAACTAGCGCTCAGCGTTTACGCGGTCCGCATCAGAGGAACCGCACTGACCTTTTACCCTCTGGACTTCACCTTCCATCACTGGGGAGTCTGTCTGTCTGTCTGTCTGTCTGTCTGTCTGACTGACCCAGCTGTCTCTGTCACTGCGGTGAATTGTCCCGGCCTAACCTGAAATGTAATGACCCGTCTGGAAGTGAAACATTTCACAATGCGCTTGCTGTATTTTTTAACCGTCGTGTTAAAACGAGCAGAATTTTGCAGCGAACTGTTAAATAGCGGCTGCTTGTTTTGTCCAGGCCGTCTAGACCGTGAAGATTCCATCCTGCACTTGCTAAACAAAACCGGTGCTGTTTACAGACTAATGACGTCGCGTTCGAATCTTAATTCGATAACCGACACGTTTTCATGTGCGGTAGTTGTTCGATTTCCTTCATTTTTCTTTTTTTACTTTTTAGAACTTTTTTTCAATGTACCATAAACAGAGCTTTCGACTTTAGCTGGATATTTAGAGAAAGTCCCAGATGATGAAGGACATACCAATTTAGTGAGTAAATGTGAAAATGAAACTAACCGTGGTGTGTGTGTGTGTGTGTGTGTGTGTGTGTGTGACCTGCACCATAGGCATGGAAGAAGCGGTGGTTCGTTCTGCGCAGTGGGCGAATGACGGGAGACCCGGACGTGCTGGAGTACTACAAAAATGACCACGTGAAGAAGCCCATCCGAGTGATCGACCTGAACCTGTGCGAGCAGGTGGACGCCGGGCTCAGCTTCAACAAGAAGGAGCTGGAGCACAGCTTCATCTTCGACATCAAGACCATCGACCGAGTCTTCTACCTGGTGGCTGACACTGAGGAGGAGATGAACAAGTGGGTGCGCTGCATCTGCGACATCTGTGGCTTCAACCCCACCGACACAGATGGTAAAGAGAGCAAACACACACACACACACACACACACACACACGTGCATGAAGTTGGCTATAACAGACTTCCTACAAGGTTTTTGGGGTGTGTATGTAGGGATTTGACACAAGCCCAGGTACTGATGTTAGACGCGAGACGGCTTGGCTCACACTCGATGTTCATCCCGGTGGGATTGAGGTCAAGCCTCGGTACAGGACACTGGAGTTCCTCCAAAGACAAACCTGCCGCGCCGCGTCTTTACCGAGCTCACTCTGTGCACGAGGCAGTGTCATGCTGGAACAGGAAAGAGCCTTTCCTCAACTTTAAAGCATGCGACGGTGCGAAAGGGCTCTGTATGCTGTAGCATTAACGTTAACAATAACATTCGCGTTCAGTGGAACTACAGGGCCTGAATCCTGAAAACAGCCCCAAAGCAAAACCCTCCTCCTCCTCCTCTTCCTAACTTTGGCTTTGATGCAGTCTGGTATTTTAGGTAGCACTCCCTGGCGACCTCCGAACCCAAACCCGGTCCGACAGACCTCGAGGTTCTCCAGAGGGTGTTTGCGCGACTCCGGGGTCTAGTGGCGGCCAATTGTCTGAAGCTCCTAATACACAGTTCTTATGCTTGTGTTATTTCCAGAGCCGGTTTCTAATACTGTAGTGATGCAACAGTGTTTTATTTATTATTATTATTATTATTATTTTATTATTAATGCGCTTGCGAGCGAGTCTGTCTGGTCTGCTGCTGCACGGCTGAGCTGTTGTTGCTTCTGAACGCTTCCATTTCACAACAATAGCACTACAGCTGACGGCGAGGATCTAATTTCATGAGCTGACTCGCGCTGAACGTGGCATTCTAGGAAAGTCATTAGACACGTACGTTTTGCTGTACGCCAAGTGACAGGAAAATATTATTGAATAAAGTAGCCATTCATTTACTTTCGCATTATTTTGAAGTTGTAAGTTGAAAAATTATTAATAAGATGTTTTACTCATTATTTTAAGGATAAGTTTTGCTGATTAAAATTTTTTTTTTTTTATCTTGTTGTAATTTTTTGCATTATGTTTTTCACTGATGCACATCGTTCATAGTGTTGGGAATCACCAGGTGTCACATGATACGATATTATCATGATGTCTAGGCGTCCATATGATTTTGTATTGCGATTCTGTAAAATGTTTTTTTTTTTTCCCCCAAGATGCAATTCTAAATTCTACCACACGGGATGCTGTGCTGCTAATCAGTACTGGTTAGTTAAGAGCCCCCTGTGGGATCATAGAGGAACTGCAACATGTGAAAAATGTATCTGATTATTTATACAATACGTCATTTATATTATTCATGTCTTATTTTTTTAACTGCAACATGTAAAAAATATCAAGCTTATAAAAAATTAAAAAATAGATTTTTTTGAAGTTAATTTCTAATTTAAAATGCATAAAATTACTTATGTTAAGAACTTTTAGACAGAAAGTGAACCTGTTTGCACTGGACAGTGTTCGTCCCTAACCGCCTGCGTCTCGATGGCTTTTTAGACGTAACGAGCTGCCTGTGTCACCGACCACTCGGGTTGCTCCTGACCACAGTGAGCGCGGCATGGTGCGCACGTGAACGTGTGTGTGTGTGTGTGTGTAATAAGGTTTCAGGAAGGCAGAGCATGTACGAGGCGCTTAGTTCAACAGCAGTGTCCCAATGACATGTTTATACAAGTTGAAGACCTTATACATGTGACTACACACACTCCCGCATCGCATCGTGCGTGCACACATCCTGGAAAACTGATCCCCACACACACACACACACACACACACACACACACACACACACACACACACTGTGCCATGTCCAGGAGATTATAGCAATGATAGTCAGAAATGTGGATAAACCAGACCATCAGGCTGGCGGAGGCGGGTTCACAGCGAGCGTGATGTGTGTGTGTGTGTGTGTGTGATGTTTACACGGCAGGATGGTGTCAGATCGGGGTCATGGCATGCTAACCCTAACCCTGGGGTGTGCGAATGACAATAAAAGAAGAAGATATAAAGTTGACAGCTGATTGTGTTAGCAGTGAGGGAGTCAGTAGTGATACAGTGGTTAGGGTTGTGTTCTGTATGTTGTGAGGTCGAGTCTCAGCTGCCCCTGTGTGCTGCATCATGACTCGCCCTGAACTTTTTTTTTTTCCTGTTTAAGTGGCGACATCTTTAAGGCATTCTGTAAATCTCTTATATTTCTCAAAAAAACTAATTTATGCTTTAATGATTGTTTTTCATCATAACATTCTTTTTCTACAAGCCTTTAGCCAATTAGATTTTTTCCCCCTTTTTTTCTTTTTTTTTGGAGGTGTTCAGAATTTATCCTCTAACGTATTTTAGTCCTCTAATAGCGTAACGGTTAAACGCCAGGCGTTAGTGCAATAAAACAGACTTTCTCCGAGGCGTTCTGGGTTTAAACCTGGAGCTCTTCAGCCATTTAACTGAAGGGAGGCACGAATTAAGATCGCTTAACGTGACAGCCGGTTGGATTTCGGTGTTTTGTTAGCGGGAGGAGTCTTTTCCCCAGATTTTATGTCACTTCAACTACATCAGAAACGTACAGTTTTTTATTTTTTTGCATAAAAAAAGGTTTATTTAGTGTTTTTATGAAGTAATCACAGTCTTGCAATCGTAACATTGGAGGTTATCATTATTATTATGTAGGGCTGCTCCCATCAGGATTTTTGGGGCCGATACCGATCACCGATTACAGGGTCTACTTATCATGTAGCATTATTTATTAAACTATATCCAACAACAATGTAAATTAAGTATTGAAATTACAAGAAGAGAAATATCATGAACTGACAACTGTATTTTTTGGTGCAACACGTCAACTTAAAACATAGCAGCCTGTGTTTGGTTAGTAATTGGGGACAGCTTAGAGCCTGACAAATACAACTTTCCTGTAGATTGTATAAAATTAAATGAAATAACAGATAAGTATGACGCGAGTCGGCGGAAGTTCTGCAAGGACCGCAAGCATCCGCGAGGACCGGCAAAAAAAAAAAAATTAAACGTTTAATTTTTCGTGCGGAAAGATGGAAACGTAATCACAGAGCCAAAACTCGCGGTGAATCAGGATGAACCGTACTTACGGCCACCGAGCGAAACTGCGCAGGTGAGATCGGGGTATAACCAATAGCTGAGTGAGTAGCGGCGCGCGAGTTGCTGAGCTCTCCCGCTCTCTTTTGAACTGCTCGTGTTCCTTTACGTGACTAACCTTCAAATGTCTGATGAGGTCCGTGGTGTTAAAATGCTTTGGCTGCTTCCCGCCTGGTGGAATTGTCTTGTTACACAGGTTGCAGATTGCTAATGTTTTGTCTTTTTCACACAACACGTAGAATCGCCAGACCGGTGAAGCCATTTTAGCAGCGCGCAAAACAAAAAAAGTCCCGCAAGTTTTGCGTCATCTGATCGGCTTTTCTATATCGGACATTATAGAGACCGACGATCAAACTTCCCAAAGATATTATCGGCCGATCTACTATTAATGCAGGTCGTCCCTGACTTACGAATGAGTTCCGTTCCGGGAGCGTTCATAAGTCGGATTTGTTCTTAAGTCTGTCAAAGTCTTTCGTCCTCTGACACGAAGCGTACCAGACTAAATCTCTGTCTAAATTACTGCCATCATGTGGCGTAACCGCGCCTAAGGAATGAATCTATATATAATAATTATAAATCTTGGTATCTGGTGCACTGCAGGGTCTAATTTTTGTATAATACACGTGAGCTACTTCCGCGATCTGTTCGCGTCTACGAATGTTTGTCGAACCGCAGTCCGTTAGTACTTGTGGAAATTCGTACCTTGAATGTGAGTAAGTCAGGGACGACCTGCATGTAGTCACCTGTATGGTTGTGTTCAGAAGAGAAGCAGGATGGATCAGACAGCACGTTTGGGTTTACTATTGATGGCTGTTTGAACAAATGTGTGTGTTTTGTCTTGGGGTTCTATGAGGTGCTTTCTGAATCGTGTGGTGGTTTAGTAGATCGTGTTTCTGGGTGTCTTTCTGTCTTTCCCTCTCTTCGTCTTTTTACTCGTTGTTTTTCCGTCTGTATCTCGTCTCGTCTTGGTGTTTCCCGGCGGTTGGCTTGCACGAGGTTATGCCTCGAATCATACCAGACGTATAATCGCGCACTAGGTTGTTTACCGCCAACTTCTGGTCTTGATGAAACCCATCAAATACTTTTCTTTCTTGTCCTCTTTCTTTTCTTCTTGTCTTGTCTTCTTGCACCCGTGTGCCTACAGACACGTTTAATGCCACTTAATACTTGATGACATTTTTGTCAATATGTCACTAACGGCGCTGTTCTGATGATGTGACGTGTCCGTGATAAAGCTGTTCTGATACTCTGATGCGTCCGTGACGCCACCGTTATATAATTGTGGTAATCGGCATCGGCCCACAGTTTCTAACTGTGCCACGGCTCGTCCTAGATCTTTTCACTGCTTTGTGAAAGCTGAGTGGAACAAGGCCATCTAGTGGCCTTTCTCATTCTCCAGGTCGTCTCCCCAAAGAGCAAACACACACACACACACACACACACACACACACACACACACTGATCCCCAGAGCTGCGTAGCATTGTTAGCATGCTGGAGTGAGTGGTGGGAAAACGAGCACAGAGAGGGGATTTTCCAAGGACTCGGATGAATCAGCAGCTCTGCCTGACAAAACAGAGAGAGAGAGCAGTGCTGCGGACTCCGCCAGCCTTGAGAAGCTGCGCTAAGTAGAATCAGGTTAAAGCTTTGAGTGTGTGTTGGCAGAAAGCTGTTGTGGGGTTTTGTAGAGCGAGACCACAAAGTGAAGCCTCCTCCGCTCCAGACCAGAAACCGTCGCAGAGAAACGATATCTCTAATAAAACGCCGGGGAAGAACACGAGCGCTTGTGTTCACCTGGAAAAGACAAACGTTATCTACATGTTACACACACACACACACACACACACACACACTTTCATTTTCATTTTCACTGAATCTTTTCTGCATAATTACCATGTGCTCAAATTGGTCTTGAGTCAGAGCTGTGTGTGTGTGTGTGTGTGTGTGTGTGTGTGTGTGTGAGGGAATGATGTTCTCTCAGGTACACAGAGACGTGTGCTGCCCTTCTGAAACATGACTCACGGCAGCTCGGTGATGAACGAGTCAGAGCCACAGCGCCGTGTGTGTGTGTGCGTGTGTGTGTGCGCGTGCGTGTGATCCACGTCCAGTATATTACCCATAAACACCATAAGTACCGCCAGTGTTTTATACGGATGATCCAGTCCAAAGTGGTTATTTCTTAATATTTGTTTAATATCAGTGCATAATCGTACAGCGAGACCTCGACATACGGATTTAATCCGTTCCAGAGTTGAGTTCTTAAGGTGAAAATTTCTCATTGCGAAACGCATTTTCCCATAGGAAAGAATGTGAATCCGTTCCAGCCGCCCAAAAATATCAGCAATGTTACTAATTTCCAACACTATAATCATATTTTTGCAAATTAAATCATTTGGAAAAGACGTGTAAGTGAAGTAAAATATGAAATAATGATTTAAACACAAACTGACAGCGGCTCTCTTTTCTTCTTGCTACCGTCTTTGATAACATTCTTGGGACCGATGGCGCTACAGTGTGTGTTCACTAAATCTGGCACAAAATGCAAGAAAACCATGAAAAAAAAATCCACTGACACGAACAAGTTTTGAACGGCTCAGACGTACGCGCAGCTTAGCCGGCGCTCGGTTCGGCTGGGTATGAAAATGCTTCTGCAATATTCCACTTGTTAAGGAGAACATTTTTGACGCGCGGCGCTGGTATGTCGAGGAAGAAGCGTAGTTTATTCATTTCATTCAGTTAAATTCAGTTTCATTTACGCAGCGCTTTTAACAAATGTCGAATTGCACAAAGCAGCTTTACAGTTATAAACATTCTGGATATAAATAAAAAAATGGGTACAAAAAATGTTATCGATTACTAATGAGGAAGCCGAAGGTGATTAGTCATGGACGAGTCCCATCGAACTCTCCTCCGAATGTGAAAACTATGACGCGCTTCGTCCGTGACACATTTTGAACTTTTGCTGACGCTCTCCACCCGTACGCTCATGCGTTGGCTACTGTCACTACGATTGATGTGCGGCGAGGGGGTGCCATCACTTTCCCTTGAGTAAGCACACTCAACCTGCGCTCTCGACGCCCGGCTGCAGGACAGGACCATCTGGGAATTGAACTCACAACCTTCGGCACCACTCGGGAGCCTCCAAGATAAACTTATTAGAACTACTTTGGTGTGGAATTAGTTGTGCAGGGTGAGTGAAATGTAACTAAGCATTACAGGTGGGTATAAAAGCTCATATTTCGAATACAAAATTATTTGTATATACTGTATACTGCCCTTTGTTTGATAGGAAAATGAACCCAAATCTTTAAATCTGAATGTAGGCCACTTCTTCATGCATCGTTCACCGAGCCCGTGCCGAGCAGCTTTGTCTTGACGACGATGTCTTTATCGTCTCCGGACGTAGTGTTGCGTTCCTCCCTATTCCGAGACTGTTTTCATCATGACTCCAGCGATACTACGACTTCTACAGCCATTAAATATCGCCTAGTTTATTTTCACCCACGCTGTATAATTATTTTAGTCTTATTTACCATTCAGTCCCTGAAACTGATCTGTGTGTGTATTTGTTCGTGTGCGTGTTTGTAGACTCGGCGAAGGCGTCACATCAGGCCGCAATGCCTGGAGGTTTGGTGGTGGACGTACCTCCCCGATCTGGGCTGATGGGATCCTCCGCATTACCCAGCGTGCCGCCTCCGTACCATCCAGTCAGCGTCGGACACCTGGACTCCTCCTCCAGCCTGGACGACACCCAGGACTACCTGCTGCTGCTCCACTGTGAGAGCAAGAAACCCGAGCCCAGCAGGTGAGAAGAGGCAGGGGGGGGAGATGAGATGAGATGGATATAATGGGTAGATTTTATAGCTGGATGGATGTGTGATGATGATGATGATGATCTGAAAGAAAGGTTTTCTCCTTACGGTTACGGTAGTCGTGGTGATTTTGGAATCTGGCAGATGGATGTCGTTTAACTGTAAACACTGATTCGGAATACTGATGATGGATGATCATTAATAATAATAAGAAGAACTGTAGTACAGATCTAGTCATGTTTAGTGTTTCTTAGTCTGAACAAATAGGAAAAAATCTATCGTCTGTTCCAAAAATGCTGAGTTTAATGTCTTAGGAAAGCGGATCACCGATGCTTTACAGTAAGGCTGTGAATCAGGGACATTGCGTCACCCGGCAACTGTATGAGATTCTACACAGAACAAAGTTGTCTATGCGTTATTAGAACACATTATTTTTTATTCATGTATTACAGGATTTATTTACTTATAGTACGTATTTTTATTATTATTATTATTAATAATGAGACGGATTTTTAAATGCGTGATCACATGTCTACATTAAGTCCCCTACATACGAACAAGTTTGGTTCCAAGAGCTTGTTCGTAAGTCCAATTTGTTTGTAAGTCCAACAAGCATTGTCTAGGTACTAACACAACTGACTATACACAGTATGTTACTTTACAGTGTTCTTTAGGATCCTGCTGACGGTTGAACGATTCATGTGTTTTTACCTCGCTCCATTCTCTCAACTATTCTCACTGTAGTCTCCACCGTTATTTCTTAGCGCTTCTTAGCAGTACCAGATTAATCACCGCTGTTTTTAAGCTTGTTATTGGACATCCTGGGCTTGAACTGCACTTGTAGAGGACGACGCTACACACACGTGCACAGTGTACACCGGACATGTGATCTAACTCGCGCGATTGAAAATGCAAGAACCCAAGTTGTTTGTATCTTTGAAAGTTCGGAACTCAAACGCCCATATGTAGGGGACTTACAAACAAATGGGACTTACTTCAAACAAACAGGAATAAAATGCAACAGAGTTCATTTTTCCACTGTTTGGACTATATATGACAACATCAGGGACAGGAATCAGCAGGTAACACCCGATACGATATTATCACGATACCTAGGTGGCGATTCGTTATGCATTTTTTACATTAAAATTTTTTTATTATTATTTTTTATTAAATGAATTGGAAATTATTAGGAATTATTATTAGGAAATAGTTTAAAGTGCACTGCAGTGTTCTGAATTAATTTTTATTTCTATATTTTCCCTATCCAGGACTACCTCCTGAACAGTTTAATTGTGTAAAGCTGCTTTGTGAGAATGACCAGTGTTAACAGCACTATATAAATAAAACTGAATTGAATTGAATATCCCTCGATTATGATCCATCTAATCAGCCTCACCAGAATAAAGTCTGGCCTGAAATCCAGACTGCGGGTGTCGAGGTGGGTCAGGACGGTGTTCCAGGACCTGCGGTGAATCAAAAAATAATCGGACTGAGGGTTCATGCTGAGGATTCTAGAGCACTACAATCTGATGTTTGGTTCATGCTAATTAGAGACGCGAGGAAAAATCGATTCAGTGAAGTATCGTGATTCTAATGTGTGGCAATTCATGTACCCGCCACACTGACTCTCAAATCTTTTCAAATGTATTATTTATTTAGTGAGAGCCTTAACTCTCACCTTTCCACTTCAGTGTTACAGTGTAGCGTCATCTACACGAAGATTTCTGCCGTTTTCTTGAAGCATTTATCCATCACCTGTCTCTGGTGTCTGTCTGTCTGTCTGTCTGTCTGTCTGTCTGTGTGTCTAGTGCTAATGTGGCTCAGTCTCACAGCGAGCTGGAGCAGGAATATCTGCTCTTGGAGGAGTGTGAGAGCAGGACTGCTCCTCCTGACAGTCTGTGAGTGCACAGCATCAGGCTGTGTGTGTGTGTGTGTGTGTGTGTGTGTGTGTGTTGATTGATAGACATAGATTTCTATGCATGGACTGATTAACCTTTAACCAGTGACACCGAGCACACATTTCTACAATCAGATCACATTTTTATAAACGTTATACTTGTTATATGTTGTAATGGTGAAAAAAAAAAGGTTTAAAATGATCATCCATCTACAGTTACAGGATTAAAACAATGAGGATGAAGTTGAATCAGACGTGGCACCCGTTAGACAGTAAACTGTCTAAGATACAAACAAGATGGGTGGAATTTTTAAGCACATGCAGTCTTTCAAAATGATTCTCTGATATTTGGTTGTCTTGGTTCCTTCTCATGCTTACTGTAACTTCATTTGTGACAACTTCAAAACTAATCATTTGTTAGCTACACTTCCGGGCAGCTGTATGCATGGTGAATTACTAACTCTGCAAGTCCTGACCAGCTAATCATCCCAGAACAACAACAAAAAAATAAATTAGAACAAAGTAGGAACGCTTGGCGGTGTTTTTGATGCTAATAAAACTACAGCGAATGCGCAAACTTTTGCCTTCCTGTGTATTTAACACTCGGTCACGTTCTCTGTTTCTCAGACACAACTGCTCGAAGTCTACCTCCTCGGAGCCGGACTGCAACGACAACCTCCCATCCCACCGCACGCCGAATCCTTCGACCTCCACAGCCAACGGCTTCTTCCCTTCCCAACACGCCCCACTATACGACTCGCCGCCAGCGCGGGGGGCGAGTGTGTCGATGGAGGCGCAGGCTCTGTACCAACTTCCCCGCAGCCGGTCTCAGGACACCGTGCTGCTCCCGAAAAGCGCGACCTTGTCGGGCACCGGCGACTCGGACGCCGCGGACGTCTACGTCTTCAACACGCCCGCGCGAAAGCCGTCGCTCGAGGCTCAGCTCAGGAACATGTCCGTCAGCTACGACATCCCGACCACGCCCGGCAGCAACTGCACCTATCAGGTGCCCCGCACGGCCGGGGGTGCGGAGGCCTCGGCGTCAGACGTGGTTCCGCCTCCCCGGCCGCCCAAACCCTCGGCGGGGCCGGCGGCCGATCGCTCGCCCACGGACACTTACGCCGTACCGAGGTCGGCGTCAGAGACGGACTCGAACTATTGTGTGCCTTCGGGGCCGGGGGGAAGCAAAGCTCTACGGAGCAACACCATTGGCCCTGTGGATTCCTCACGTCTGCGCAAAGGTAACGGGTTAACAACATGCACAAACGCAGTCGAAGCTGGAGCAGAAACTCAAGTATGGTTCCGTTTTGCGTGCAGCCGGACCTCCTAGCAATTTGAGTACAAAGCAAAAAAAATAAAATGTATTCCATCTGCGGCCTGTGTATCTTCATCAAAGCTGTGTCTGATCAACAACTGTTTAGGCTTATGCGCTTTTCTCTACGGCAAAAAAAAAAGCTTTCGAACAACTTAAGAAAAACGACCTTCAGCTAGCAAGATTTTTAAAAAATTATCTATTTATTTATTTTTTTGGCTGGTAAAAAAATTCCACTACTGTGACATTGAGTGGAGGTTTCAGATGTCACGCCTGTCTGCCTGCATTTTTCTGCTTTTTCCATTTGTATATCTATGTAAATAACATGAAGCTCGGATGTCCACATGCACGGAGTGAGCCTGCGCCGGTGTAAATGCTTTCCTGTTAGTTACGTTTTCTTCTTGTTCTTTGCAGATTACGGATCACAAGACTGTTATGATATCCCCAGATCCTTCCCTACGGACAGAAACTGTTCCTTCGAGTTCAACGAACCCTTCAACAACTATCTCGTAAGAATGAAAACTACGTCGCTTGTAACCAATGGACATTTTTATCCGATGAATATGCAGATGATACTTAAATAACTGTACAGTGTGGGTGAAAATTAACTAGACAGTATTTAATGGCTGTAGAACTTGTGGTATCAGTGGAGTCATGATGGAAACCGTCTCTAAATGGACAATAGTAAATAGGATAGTGCAGGCAACAAAGTAAACAAAGATGGCCGACCGCCGAGATCTCGGCACGCTATGAAGTGTGGAATTCTATTGTTGTTGTGGGAGGAATGCGACACTACATCCGGAGACCATACAAAAAAAAAATAAAAATCGTCACGCGAAGCTGATGAGGCTCGATGTGAACGATGCGAGAAGACGTGGGCCGGTGTCCGGTCAAAGATTAGCTACTCTGTAATAAAGTGCATGTACAATTTAGAAATATGGACTTTATTACCATTTTTTTTATGTCTCGTTACCTTTCACCCACCCTGATTGCGTGTGAGTGCTCTGTCTAGAGTCCCGAGCTAGATGAAAGTGAAAGTGTCACTCTTTGATGTGTTCCTCCTACAGAAAAACAAAGGCATGCTGCCTGTCGGGAACACTTCGACCGAGGAGATGGATGAGAACTACGTGCCGATGAGCGCAAACTCTCCGTCACATCAGCGCTCGGGCAGCCTGTCCGAGCTGATCCAGGAGCCCAACTACGTGCCCATGACGCCGGGCACCGTTGAGTTTCCATCCCTGGGGAAGCAAGTGCCTCCTCCAGCCCACATGGGCTTCAGGTCGAGTCCCAAAACACCTCCACGAAGGCCGATGCTCATAACCGACTGCCAGCCGCCACCTGTTGACCGAAACCTCAAGCCTGACCGCAAAGGTAAGCTATATGTGTATATATATATGTGTGTGTGTGTGTGTGATGGGGGCTGGCTTTAGTGTTTTAGTGTTATCTGTCAGGCTATGCTAGGGGGGGGGGGAGTTAAACTCCTTCTTGCATCCGTTCATCTCTTTATAACTCTCATGCCTCATATTTCCTACGTACTAACACGTGCTGGCTCATGTTTACGACCCCGTCTCCTCTCCACGGTTTATTGCTACTTGTGTACTAATGCTACTAGTAGCACCAGCTCACATTTCCAGTGTCTCCATCGCCGCAGTTTAACCCAGGACACCTGCACGAGAGAAAGAGCGCTTTCAGCCAGTGCAGCGTTCCCATCCTGCTCGTGTTGCAGTGGCTCTTGCCTTTGTTAGCTCTTAGCATCTGACCTGACTAATGAAAGAGCGCTATTGTGCTGCGTCTCAGATCTCCGGGTATGAGGCAGCCTGACCGTGCTCTTAGCCTGGAGCGGTCACCTCGGTCCCTATTGTCTCTTTCTCAAAGGCTTCTTTGAAGGCCAGTCACATTTTGCTATATTGTGTTTATAAGCTACGGAGATGCTGATGAAATGTAATATTTATTGGTGTAATCATGGGCCAGACACAGTGATAATCTCATTACAGATCTCTCTCTCTCTCTCTCTCTCTCTCTCTCTCCTGCTTCGCCACATTGCTTATTAATTCAGTGCAGATTGTAGCTGATATTTGTGGCGTATATGCAGCTTGGATGAACCGTGCAAGGAGAGATGTGACGTTTTCATTAGATAATCACAAGCTTCTCCTTCTGTGTGTCTCGTTTCTCGTTCCTCTTTTCCTTTTTCTGTTTAAATCTGGGAACTTGGTTTTGTTTTCTTAAATCTGGCATACACTGTCATGGTTTTTAGGCACAATTAAATCGCTCATCCGGTACTACTAAAACACACACACATCTGAGTTATGAACTTTAAAGATGCGAAGGAACCTGCGTTTGCACACGTGTTTGCCTCACGCACGTGACGTTGTACGCCGGACACGCGATCAAACTCCTGCTTTAGATTGCATGTCCAGCGTACATTGTCGCATGTGTGAGGCGTGCATCCTCTGCAGGTGGTTGTGGTGTAGTGTACAGTAATAGAGTATATATATGTGGATAGAGTACAGTAGTGCAGGACACGCCCAGGATGCCCGGAAACGAGCATAAAAGTAGCTGGTTCTGCTTTGAACTGCCAATAACAGGAATGGAGACAAAAGTAAAAAACAATTGAGAGACTGGAGCATGGTGGAAAAATGTCAGACATTGCTCATTCTTGTTTGTTTATTTATTTATTTTTTGTGATACGCTGTGTATAGCCGATTTATTAGGATCCTAGTACCTGGAAAATGTTTGTTGGACTTACGAACAAACTGGACTTACGAACGATCTCTTGGAACCGAACTTGTCCGTATGTAGGGGACTTGCTGTACACACACACACACAGGAGCCCAAAAATGTAGACACACTTCAACATGTCCTTTTATAAAACTTAAATTTAAGTATGGCAGCAGTGTGTAGTGTTGTGATCTCGGTATACGCATCATCGTTAATGTGATCATGTGACTGTCAGAACAGAGGCATACTGTATATTTTTCATTTTGAAGTGTGTATACATTTTATTTTATTTTATTTTTTTGGCCTCTCTGCATATACCCCCCCCCTAAACACCACACACACACACACACACACACACACACACACACACACACACACACACACACACACTATAGATGTGTGTGTTCATGTGCCAAAACTTTCTCAAGATCGGACAGAAAGTAAACACGGATATCACACACAGCGTTGCTGAGCAAACAGCTGCCACAATAAGAGCGTCCTTCATCTTCAAACAGCCCTAATTTATGAGATCCGTCTGTGAGACAGTCTGCTGAGAACATTGTTTTAAAATCGTTTCAGCTAGAAAAGTTTTTAATCCATCTATCAGTACACACTTGGGTTGCTATGGTTACCGCCACACCCTGTAGAGCCTGTAAACTTAAATCCTGTGTAAATTAGTAACGTCATTTACACGGTCATCGATATTCCACTTTTTAATTAGGGCAGTACTAGACGACTCAGAATAACAATGCATCAAACGCATTAAACGCATCAGTCCGACCCGATCCGGTGCAATCAGTAAACCTTTGATAGTCTGTTTAAGTAGATGTTATTCATCTGATTGTTTCTCTAATGTTGGATTTAATATATTCTTTCCGTGCATGTTTGCTCCACATGGGGGCAAAATTAGGTGACGTAATGAGATTCCTCAAAGGAACGTTAGCTTCCATTCCTGATCTTTCTCACACACACACACACACACACACACACACACACACACACACACCCCAGTCTTTCCTTTCATCCTCTGAGTCTCTGGCTGAGGATTGAACACTGATCGGCTTCTAATTCATTATAGTAAATCGATCACAGATGAGATCGAATTCTTGTAACCAATCCAAACGCAGAATGTGGGATTTATCTGACAACGTATCGAGCCTCATATAACCGCAAAGTCGAGGGGAAACGAATTCTGGCAGATTAAACGCATCACAGCAGGCGCATGTCAGAAAAGTTCTATTCTGAGTAAATGCATTGAGCGAGTAAACACACATCTGATCTGATCAGATCAGCATCTATGTTAATACTTATTCTGAATGATTTCAGTCAGATTGAAGGAATATCGAGGAATAATAATAATAATAATAATAATAATCTGGCGCTCATGCTCCACAACTGTTGAATGATAAGTTTAGCTTTTTTATGATTGAAGATGTGAGGCCGGGTTAGTTCAGTGGTTGAGGTGCTGATCAGAAGGTCCCAGGTTCAGCACCATGTTGCCACTGTTGGGCCCTTAAACAAGGCCCTCAACTCCTCAGATGTGTAATTACAAAACGATGAGTTACAAATCTATTGCCAAAGGCTGTAAACATTTTGTAATTATTAAATGAGAAATAAATCGAGCATGTTTTTGTTCATAAACTGGAATGTTTCGATAAAAATGTGCTTCTCCCGACTATAAATAAAGACACTTTAACTTTATCAGGCAAAACAGTATTTATGCCGATTAATTTTTTTTTAAGTTGTACATAAAATAGAGAAAATGTGTGCGGCCAAAAAAGCCACTTCTAAAGTTTTCGGAACATGGAAGTGACCGATGTTGCTTCCCTAAAAGTTTCAAGTTGCAAACTTCAGCCGTTTTGCAGAGATGATTTTATACAAGCCCCAAAAATGACAACCAATAATCAATCATGCAGATTATTCAGATTTCTTTAAGTTTTTTTATACTAAAATTGGTGTAAGCTTCTAAAAGCATATAAAAAAAAGTAGTTTAAATAGATTTTTGGTAAAAAGCTTAAAAAGGAAAAAATCTGTAGTGTCCGTAACCATGTCAAATTCATGTAGCAATATCTGAACAATTTTGCATTTTTAGAATAAAACACTTTTTCAGGTCCATGTATTCATGTGAAACCTGAATTGGCCACGTTTCATCTGAATGAAAGATTTGAGTTTAAAAAAAAAATAAAAAAAAAGTTGCAGACACTAAAACATAAAAGGGCGTGAAATTGTATTTACCAAATTTGTTTTGTTTATCTGATTTAAAAAAATGTCATTATTATGAAAAATGGTGACGTATGATTCTTCTATCTGAAGATTCACTTTTTCACCTACAGTAGGTGAGACAGTTTTTAGCAGCAGTACCGTGTTTTGGCTGTAACTTTACCTGTAGATGTCTAGCCACATGTATGAAATGCTTGTTGCACCACGTGATGCAGGTTAAGAGTCCATGCGATTGTTGTTCGAGATGGTTGAGGTGGTTGGAGCTTGCAGTTGTGTTTCAGACTAAACTCTCCCGTAACTGTACAGTGTATGTCCAGCAGGTTTTAAATTTTTTTTTAAATTAATTTATTTATTTTTAAGTGCTTCAATTTTTTCATCTAGCGTTTTAGTCTTCCGTCTGACATCCGTCTCCGTAATACGTCTTTCTTACTGTCTCGTGTCAGATGTTTTTTGAGACATCTGTCTCTGTAACGTGTCTTTCTTACTGTCTTGCATCAGATGTCTAGTGTGTAGCTGTAGCTGTCTGTCTTTCTTTGGGTCTGTGTGTAGCTCCTGACAGGTCGTAGTCGATTTGTGTCTCTTTTCCTCCTGCTGTTGCTGTGTTGATTGCCGTAGCTTGCACCGTTGCTGTTCTCGCACTGGGTATCGGGGCATGACCACGCGTGGGTGTCCGACAATCTGATATGCTGCTGTGCGTCCAAGCCTATGTCGCAGCACGCCGTCGTCGTGCGTCCTTTACTTCCAAAGTGTGTTTAACTCTGTGCATGCTGTGCTGTGCCCCGAGCTTCAGGGGAAGCCCTGCCTGTTGCATGACTTGCGTGCATGATGAGTTGTTGCCATGGCAGCAGTGTGATACATATCTGTGCAGTGAAAGTGTAAAGGAGCGGAGGAGGAGGAGGAGGAGGAGGAGGTAGCCATGCTTTTGCTACACTGCATGGGGGCGAGGTTTAAAAACAAACAAACAAAAAAAAAACAGATCATTAAGTCATTATTTATGATTATTATTATTGCAATAGAGGCATTTAACAAAACCAAGTTTTCTTTCACCAATCAGGTCAGAGTCCTAAAATAATCAGAGCTAATCGGCCTGTCGGTCTTGAGCGAACCGACTCTCAAACCATAGGTGATTTCTCAAGACGTCGTAAGGGTAGGTACCAGAAGACCGCCACTGTTGTACACATTTTTGTTCTCATTTGTCTGTCTGTCTGTCTGTCTGTCTGTCTATCTGTCATCTGAACTTTCCTCAACACCTAAGCTAGCCGAGGGTCTCGGCTCTAACGCAGGGAATGTTGTTACACCTACAGGTTAAACATGGGGTGCCAATATTAATGAGCAGGGTTTCAATATTTTAAATTGGTTTCAGCTAAGTGAAGGGTCATTACTAATAATTACACAAACACTCACAAATACTAACACACCAATTTACTTTACAGTGTCTTGCATAAGTATTCACCCCCTTGAAGTTTTTTTTCTTCACTTTTTGCAGTGTTACAGTCGCAATAAAATGAGGTATTAATAATAATAACTTATTATTATTATTATTATTATTATTATTATTATTATTGTTGTTGTTAAGGTAGGTGGACTAATGCGTCATATTTGTACATAAAAATAGTAAAAGCTGTGATTGCACAAGTATTCACCCCCCTCCCCAGTTGCTGACATCAGGAGTCACATAATTAGCAGATTGGAGCTGAAACATGTGCAGTTAGTGTCATGTGATCTCAGTATGGATATCGACACGTGCCTCACTTTGACAAAGTCATCAAAGCATGTCTGGAAGAAAGTACTGGAACATTGGGATCGTTCAGAGGTCTGTCTTAAGGGAGGATTAAATAAAAGAATTGAATTTGTACTAAAAACACCATAACTTACCATCTCAGTACAGCTCGGTGTGACAGCAGCGGCTTGACGAGTCTCAGAAGTATGTTTTCATATGATTCGTTTTGGTTAAACACTTTGCGATTCCATGTCTAGAAAGTTGCTATATAAATAAAGACAAACCTGTTCACTTACTTTAAATGTGATGTGATGTATTTTTGCACGGATGGAGGTTTGTGTAATTCACTGCACTTCCGGCGCATTCCAGCAGACCGAACCTCACGTTCAGTTCGCAGAGCAGGAACATTTATAACAACCAAGACCTAATGTGATGGACTAATCTGCACCTCTATTTTGAACCTTAACTTTAATCAGTTTAGTCGTAAAAGCCGTCCATAACGTATAAATCATTTAAGAAAAGTCAGAAACACTTGAAGACAAGAAGAGTCAAAGTGGACAAAAGCAGGGTCAGTCGGTTAGTTCAAGGGGGTGAATACATACGCACATCACTGACAAACTGCTTATTCCTTCCCCTTGAGCTCAGCCTCTCGGCTGTAATAACGGCGTCTCTGAGTGCGTCCGCGCGCCGGACTACACGTTGAAAGTTAAAGTGTCAAGTTCCTAATGAGCTCGGCTAAGAGCTTTGGCTCGCTGATGAGTAGCGCGCGCTATCTGTATCCTCACACGTCGGCACCAGATGGTGTAGCTTTCAGACGATGTTGTGTAGCCATGGGAAAAGTGGGCTCCCTCACCGTTGCCAGATTGTGCGATTCTCAGCTTCGCAGTGCCAGTTGTGAGTTGGAGCAAATGCTGGAAACGTGACCGTGGATACGATTAGATTTTTTACGACATTTTTATGTGTAAAGAAATCTGGTTTGGTTTCCTGTGTGATGATATTTTTAATGATTCGAATGTGAGCTGTGAAACGTATTTGAGTCTTGAGGTCTGTTTGGCTTTTTTCTTTTCCGGTTATTGAAAATTTGCGCTTGTTTTTAATCTTGAAAAGCCATTAAAATGTCAGATCAGATGAATATGGATGATTCATTTGCAATTTAATGTTTTTTTTTTTTTTTTTTTGTACCTTGTCAGCCAGGTTGAAGCTTGTTTATTATCTAACAGCTCCCTCTACTGGCTGACAACTGTCACTATTTAGCAGTTCCCACCTTTTTCCCTAAATAGAGCTGAAAACTTTCCCTTTAACATGGAACATCGAAAACTAAGTGGCATAAGAAGATCATAAGAAGCATATAATCCGATTTTTCAGAAGCTTTTGTGCACATCACAACACTGACGCACTCATGTTATAGCTTAGATCTGGGTGACATGACGATATAATGTGATAAATATGACACAATATGCACTTTGTTATATCGTTTTAATCTTTTTCTTTAATAATTTTAAACTGATAATCTGGTGATTGAATCGGACATGATAATGCAATATGAATAAGGTTATACAAATTGCACATTATAATACATGGAAAACACAAAGTGCTTATGTCAGGGGGAAAAATGCAGTTTTCTTTTACAATTTAAAGAAATCTAATTATAATATAAAGCGCCTAACTACAGACAAAAAGCTCTTTTTAGAAAGTAATAAACCAAATCTAAACATAATTTTGAATTTTTAAAAGAATATACAAATTATTTGTTATAGGTAGTTTGTGAGCAGACGGACAAGATACAGGCTGAGCACAAAGTGCATGATTTTAGACATGTATTGCAAAAAAAGCTATTTTAGATGCAAACAGAATTGATTTGCAAATTGTATATAAAAAAAAAAAAGTATATTAATGTATCTATCTGTAATAGGTTTTAAGGTTAATGAGCCTTGGGTGCCCATGATGCTGTCACCAGTTTGCTGGTATATAATTGATGATGGTATATATGTGTATCATAGACTTTTTTTTTTTTTTTTTAACTTACAAGGTATTTTTGTCATATCGCCCACTTTTTGGAATCAAGTCAGTGGAAGAGTTGACGAGAATCGGCAGAAATGAAGGCAAAGGGGAAATATTAGGAAATAAATGCTGTTTATATGTGTGTGTATATGAATAAATCTGATCTTGTTAAATGAGTGCAGATGTAACCCTCCTATCTCATGCTTCTTGTGTTGCCTTGTACGGTTTCTCAGTGTAACATGTTTTTTGATGCCTGTGTTCTAGTCAAGCCCGCCCCTTTGGACATCAAGCCACTTCCTGAGTGTGAGGAGTTTATTACACCAGTGCGCTCACCCATCACCAAGTCCTTCACCCGGGAGTAAGTGACACTCACGAACCTGCTCTGGTCACGTTTCGGCATCACCTGTGCGCTGATGCTGAGCGGCGCGCGGCAGGGTTCTGCATGGCACCGTAACTAACCACTCATCCAGTATGGTAGTGTTGTCCTAACTCATGATAGCGCCTGATCATTTCACACTTAAGTGCTCACATACGCGTAAGTCTCAGTGGTGAATAATTCTTTAAAATGCCTGCGGATGAGCAGAACATCAACACCCAAACAGATTAATGGATCCTCAACTTTAAAAAAAAATATATATATATATATATATATTTATTTTTTTACATGGAATGTGAATGGATTTAACGTTACTATTTGTGTGTCCTGCATTTGTGTTTGAGAGAGAAAGTGTGTTACACCTGTTCTTGTGTACCAAATGAAAGCAGCGGTGTAAAGCTTGTTGTGGTCCTCAGCCCCTCCAGGTTCCACACACCTCAGAGGCCACCTTCAGTGCATAGCACCGCCTCCAGCACTGACTCCGAGGAGGGCGATGAGAATTATGTCCCCATGCAGTATCCTAATATGCCTGCAGATGAACCAGTATGTAACCACAGCGCCTCTCCATCTTCCTTATTTAATAATAATATAAATAAATAAATAAATAAATAAAAAAAAAAAAAACACTTTAAAACATTTATTGGAATTTTACAAGCGATACTGAATCATTTTACAGATCAGATTATTCACTGGTGCTGTATGACAGGTTAAGGTGAGATTTTTAGGACGTGATCCTCTTGGGTCTCCACTACCTCCTTCGAAAACGATTAATATTGGACAAGACGACCTGCATAAATTCAATATTCATTCTGTACTTGGATACCGAAAGAAAGAAGGACTCCTCTTATCTTTTACCTCCTTATCGTCATTTCATTCCTTCGGTTCTTTTAGTACCGAACTGTTCAGCTTGAGTCTTCACACTCCTGCTTCACCACAGGCTTTAGGGTTTTATAACTTTTGCTATTGCATGTTTTTTTTTTTTTTTTTTTTTTTTGTGGGTTTGTTTTTTTGTTCCTCACTGTATCTAATTTGTCTGATTGTCTGACCTGTTTTGTCATATGAAGGCTTAAAAATAAGTAAATAAATAAATAAATGATATAGTATATATTAAGATAATACTTTTTTTTTTTTTTTTGGTATTTTCCCCCGATTTTCTCCCTAATTTAGTCGTGTCCAATTCCTCCCCGTCACTAGGGGGCTCTCACATTAAGGCTACTACTACCACTCAGCCGGGAGGGCCAAAGACTATCTCGGTGTTTCCTCCGGCTGCGAGATGTTACAGCATCACCCGGGATTCGAACTAGCGATCTCCGGATGATAGGGGGAGCACTGCGCCACTTGGAGGCAATGATGATACTTACTGTAATACTAATAATTGTCCCAGACTTTCGGACATTCCAGTTACAAATTTCCGCAGATACGAATGAACGGTGGTTCTACTGCCGGTTCAATAACGGAAATAATAGACACTGTAGACACCAATATTTTCGATGTGCAAGTGAATGTATAAAGTGTCTAAAGTCTGGTATATTGTGTGTGTGTCCGGTAGAAAACCGGCCTCACCGGTTTCAGTGAATCAGTCCGGGAGCACGATGATAGAAAATGTCTGTCCTGTAAAGCCGTCCTGATAGTAAATAATCCTAATTTTTGGAAAATCCTCGAAAAACAGAGTTTACAGTGAAAAACAGCTCTGAGACAAAATGGTGTCCGGGATTCCCCTCACGCTTTATAGGCCAAAGACAACGTTTCACTTTCAAATTAATTTCCTTAGGTGTGATTACAGTTTTTGGCCACATGATGGCAGTGTGAGGAAAGAGGATTGGTATACTTTACATTGTGTATTAGCGTCAAAGGCGTTTAAGACTCACTTTGTCAGACGTAAGAACAAATCGGACTTACGAACATACTTCCGGAACAGAACTTGTTCATAAGTCGGGGACTACCTGTATTATTATTATTAGACAAAAACGAATGTCTTATTACATACCTCAGTGCAATATTTTAATGTTGTAAGGACCACCATGTGCACCACCATGTGCATTTTTTTCAGTGATTAGATTCAGAAGTCTTCATGTGGCTAGCCTGAGTGTGCCCCCCCCCCCCCTGACCCCCGCCCCTCGCCCCCTTTTTTCTCACTGCATATTTCTTCACTGCTCTGCTTTTCTAATTTCTCTCCTCCTTTTTTTGCTTTGCATCACTTTACAGTTCACACTTCCAGTTTCTCTGAAGCTTTGTTGTCGCTGCCTTTTTTAGTTTTGTTTTTCATCCTTGCCTTTTTATTATAATTTTTTCTTTTCCTGTCCTCTTCTCCCCGCTGTTCCTCCACTCTGTAGAGAGGAGTCCTTCTACTGCACAGTGCCCATCACCCCGGTAAAGAGGGAGGTGGTGGGTCTAGAGCACCTTGAGGAGGTGAGCAGGGTGGCTAGAGCTTATCTGTGACTAGTGTAAACTTAAACCAGTTTGGGTTGATGGTTTTAAATCTTTTCCCCTTAGATTAATAGACTACAGTTAAAAGTTTACTCTTGAATGTCAGCACAGCCTTTACTGCTTCGTTAGGTTCGTTTGATTGATGAATCCTCATCTAGATGTTCACGGTCTTCTAGTGTTTAGTCCATATTCATCATAGCAGGATTTTTTATTCTTCTTATGTCGATTTTAAAGGAATTCTCTAGTTTTGTTATTGTGTTATTTATCTGCTTTGTCTTGTACTGAGAAAAGAATTTATTTAAAACTTACATATTAAAGAGGTCTAAGGGAATCTGTTGAATTTTGTATGTTACCTCACTGCAGCTCTGGAAATGAGTCCCAGCTGTAATTCAGATGATTTCCCCCCCCTGATATGTGCTTATAGGTTCCTATAGTAACAGCTCATTTACATAGACTTGGACTGTAGATGGTCCATTTAATTCAAGGCCAATAAATAAACAGATTTAAAAACTCGCGTCTCATCCTGGGAGTGTTCCTGCCCTGCACCTAGTGTTCATGGTTCCCAGATCCGCCGTGACCCTGAATGGTTAATTAAGACGGGTGATGATGAAGATGTTTCTGGCTGCCCACATTAAGGGCTTGTCAGAGTGGGTCATTCAATCCTCACATTCAACTCGGGACTGGACTTCTGCCACGCTGTGCTCCCTGGAATATTTTTTGCTACTTAATGGTTCCATGCATGCAAAGATCAACGAGATTGGAAACTTTGATTCATTTTGTTGATTATATGCTGGGAACATTATTTGATTGGGATATTTGTCTATCAAAATATGCTACCTCTAATTTATCCAATAAATATTATAGTAAAGTATTAAACACACACTCTACTCATAGTTAGAGTAAATCTTAGCATCAATATTGATTCACACTATGGTAGCATTTTTTTGACAAGATAGCACAAATTGCCAGAACACCGGCACTAAGGATGCTCTGCCACCTAGTGGCTGGGAATCAATTCTGGCTTTCTGCAAGGCAGGCAAGAAGCTCATCAATAAAACAACAACAACAACAACAACAACAACAAGGAGCAGCAGTAAAAAATATTGAAGATGGATGACTAGATGATTTGGTAGATGTTTCTGTGATCAGATGGTTAACATTTTTTGATGGAGCACTATCAAAGCACATCACACCACCCTGTCGCTGACTATTTTTATTTAAGCCTAAGTGCTTTACTGTTACGTACTGTATGTGATTCTAAAATACCAATTCCAAACTGTCAGTGAGGATCTTCATACATCAGAATGTTCAACCTTGGAACAAAGAGCAGTAAAAATAAATGAGACTTGCTTTATAAGAAAATAAAGAAAATAACAGAACTGTAATAACTTTAAAGCTTAATGCTGGCTTATTCTACGGAACTAATTATTGGGTATTAAAGTTTAGCACGTCTCTTACACCGCACCCCTGCGCTCAGATGGTCATTAGTAGAGAGATGGATAGATTATTGATTCTGAAGGAAATTAGAAGCCTTGTAGAACTTGCAGTCAAACTTACATGTAGTCAGTAGATGTAAATGTTAGAGATGATCATAGCTACTAATGCAAAGCTAAACTACAAGAATAATATATAAAAGTATACAAGTCATAAGTAAAAAAAAAAAAAGTAAAAAAATCAGGTTAAAACAGTGATCTGGAAATAATTGTACAAAAATCATCCTGCTTTCCTCAGTACAAGAACAAAAATAATGTTGAAATTGTTTGTGAGAAACGCGAACTGTACATTCCAGCTGGAGGATTTCTTTAAAATTATTGCAACTGGCAACCCATCTGATTTAAATCCCCTGCCTTCGTGTGATGAAGTTTTAAGTACAAGTGCCTACGTTTCAATCAGCTGTTACATGTTCACTAACTGTGGCATCTTTTGGGAAATTTCAGAAATTAGGACCACCCATGAACGCCAAAGTCGAGTATCTGGACTTGGACTTGGACCCTGGCAAATCCACTCGAAAGGTGCGAGCATAACGGTGTATGGATGATGATGTCATTCAGATTTGCACACTAATAAATAACGTGCATCAGAGTTGTAGGAATGTGACGGTTTATTTCATCGCGTGGAGATTTTGTACTAAGTTGAGAGTTCTGTCTGGAGCAGTGATGCATGTATTTGTCCTCCTTTGCTTTTTGCTGTGCAGAGCAACGGGGGAGGCATGGCAGTGTCAGACGAGCGGGTAGATTACGTGGTCGTGGACCAGGAGCGCACTCAAGCCCTTAAAAGCACCCGAGAGGCCTGGAGCGACGGCCGGCAGTCCACTGAAAACGACACCCCGTCCAAAGGGACCAAGTGAACCCTCGGCCCCTGCTCCATCCCTCCGATCCCGTCCCCGGGCCCGAGATGGGGTGCGGTGCAGGAGTAGATGACGCGCCGTCATCTGCTCCTATTATTCATCTAGATTATACTGTGAGAGAGAAGCCGGTTCGGTTCCCGTCCCACATCGGTTGGTTTACACTGCCACCTAGCTGAGGGAAAGGCGACTGCGTGGAGGAGAGCCGGGCTTCCAGAGCGCCGTCTATAAGCTGAGAGACAAAGTTTGTTTTGTCTACTGTGTATCAGGGCTGAAGGAACTGCTAGACATCACTGATTTACAGCCCTGTGAATCCTATGCTAACGGAGCAGCAAATAGACTTTCATTTGTATCAAGTGGACACTTGCTGCTTCACTTAGTTTTTTTTTTTTTTTTTTTTAATATATATTTTCTCAGCTTGGGTTTGAATTTGTGTTCATTCACGTTCATGGAGTGGAATGTTATCTTTGAGTTTGATCAGCATTTCTGAGTTCATCACCAAACAGTGCTCCGCTATATCACTATATTCACACGACCGCATGGTCAGGTTACAGAAAGTTTTCACATTTCTGCAGTTCTGTGATAATCTGAAGCCTTGGTACATCCTGTTTTTTTGTTTTTGTTTGTTTTTTTTTTTTTTTTTTAAAGGTGGGTGTTTTGTGTTACCCACTAGAACATTTTCAAAGTATTGAGAGACATGGAGAAAAAACAAACAAAAAAACAAGTAAGAAGATGATGATCACGGTGGACTGCTAAAGTGACTGTATAAAGTGTTGTGTATATTAAATAAAGTGTCCTTTGTATCGAACGGCTTAGGTGTGGCCTCTGCCGGGTAGAAGTCTGCACCCTCGGGAACGCAGGAACTGTGACTGCTGTTTATATTTCATTGCAAGGTAACACAACTCAAGCGCAGAAGTCAGGTACTCACAGAAATGATTAACACAGCAGTTCCTTCCTAAATTATTATTTTCGTTGACTTACTACACGATGCAGTTCGCTCATTATTTCAGTAGCCTGTGATAAATCTTCTTTTCTTTTCTTTTCTTTTCTTTTCTTTTCTTTTCTTGCTGTATATGATGCCTTGTTTGGGAAAAGAAAAGCCAGTCAGGACGTTTCAGAAGTTGTACATTTGATCCCGCATTCCTTTTTTTGACTGGTGTAGTGATGTATTTTATTGCCAGGTTGATAATTTATTTCAGATGGATTTCCACAGTTTCTGGAGACTAACTGCCTTACGACAAACTTTTACTGTGTGAATTTTGTACATATGACCGGATGTGTAATTTCAGCCTCAAAGTTACAGAGACTATATAAACTTTTATCATGTGCGTAACAAATAATTTGACTAACTACCGAATTCTTAGGCCAAGGAGACATGGACACCGTCAGTGGCTTTTGCTGTATATATATACGTGCACAAACTTCCATTTTTGTTCTATTCATATGTTTATCTTTACTGTCTGCTTTTCTGTTCAGCCTTGTTTTTAAGGTGTATCATGTGGCCAGATAAACCTCAGATTTTCTTCATGCTTTATATCTTTTCGTTTTTTTAAGGAATCAAAAAGAAATGTACATTTTAAAATAAAGCATATTAAAAAAACAAACATTTTCTATAACATAACTGAGTCAAAGTTATGTTATTATTGGGATGTTGCTCACCCTGCATGTTCTCGGTATAGATTAAGATCAAGGTTCAATTATTTGTTACATGCACCTTCCGGCACATTAAAATATCTTTTTCCCCAAGTATCTTAGTTAGAAGATATAGTCTTAGCTGAGATCAGAGCGCAGGGACAGCCAGGATACAGCGCTCCCGGGAGCAGATAGGCTTTAGGGCATTGCTCGAGGGCTCGACAGTGGGAGCCACTGCTGACTGTTGCTTTTGTTTTTTTTATTTTTTTATTATATGTTATTCAATCATTTAAAATATTTTTTTTTCCATTTTTAACATACAAGTCAGCACGCTCACCTTTCTATACGTCATGGTGTGCTTTCACTCCCTGTTTGTGCGAACATTGTTACACCTAGTTGTCAAAAATCTGAATTACAAGAAGTGATATGAGGGTGAGTCAAAATGATCTGCACTACGGCTGTAGAAGTTTGTAAAAATTCAAAAATTTAGAAAAGACAATATACACTATTTTTCAACAGACTCTCCCTGCTTTTCAATACACATTGTTCATCTGTCAGCAAGCTTCCGTATTCCCTCCTTAAAAATGCTTCAGACTGAGCTGTGATTTTTTTCATTAGAAGTGAATCTTCGTCCTTGTAGGGCTGCTTTCAGGGGATCAAACCGGTGGAAGTACGATGGAGCGAGATCAGTACAAAGCAAAGTATCGACAGTGTCGGCAGAGTGTGTAGACGTGCATCGTCATGCGAGATCATGACGCCCTTGTATAACAGTCCTTGCATAGTGTGTATAATCCAAAGTCACTGTAACGAGTGCTGTTGATTGTTGAAACGTTTTCCTGATAATATTCCCATACTGGCCCTTTGATGAATTTTCCAGCTGATGGTTGACTTTTGAACCAATTCAAAAAGAAGAAAAATGTGTCTACCTTTGCTGAATGCTTTGGACTCCCATTCAGGATGTGTTCCGGAATTGAGCTCTAGATCAATCGCCATCCCGACCGGGCTGAACACTGACACACTCTGCCATCATGCATGGTTTGTGTTCTAAACAGTCCTTGTGGTCTGTATTGGACTCATTGCCCTTAATACTGCTCCTGTATTTCTGGGTATTTTTTCTTAGTTAATATACAAATTACATTCCTCCTATTGAAATAATTCTAAACAGTGTACACAGGTAATGCTAGGTACTGATACTTAGCTAATTTTGTAACAGTAAAGCAAACTAGAAGTACATTTTCTGAAGAAAATGTGAGTGGTGCTTGCCGTGGCAAAACATTGGCGTCATGCTAGCAACATGCTAATCACTCTAGCATCACGTTAGCAACATTCTAATGATGTCGCTAGCAACCAGTGGTGGCTGGTGCAAAAACAATTTTGGGGGGCGCAAACAAAACTAAAATGAAACTTAATGCTCGCCTGTAAATAGCCATTTATCAGGTGATTGCGCATCATTACTACTAGTATAAAATAAAGTTCTGACTCGCATCGCATCCAGTCAGCAGCTCCGCTCGCCATAAGAAGGGCTGGAAAAGACTCGTTGAGAATCACATGGTCCAATCACATGAGCCCAAATATTTAAAAACAACATTGATTCGCTAAGAACAAAAGTGGGAGGGTTCGGGGCGCACAGAGCTGCGACCCCAAGGATGATTTGACAAAATCCAATCAGAGCTCAGCCTCAAGTCACATGCTTTTCAAAAACGTAACCTATATAGACACTCGTTTGTCCGGCGCCCCGCGTACACGAACACAAATGAACGTAATACAGCTTAGATTTTTTAAAATTGCAAATAAATTATATTAAGAAATACAGCGGAATAATGTGACTAAATGAATCTATTTTATTATTAAATATTATTTATTAATTATTTCAATAATAAATAATGATTATGTTAAATAATTACATGTTAAAGGAGCATTCTTCTCTGCCTAACTTGCCTAAGGGCCGTATTGACTGGCCGCCACTGCTAGCAACATACTAATATAGTTAGCATAATGATAGCAACATGCTAATCAGCTTAAAGTCATGTTACCGACAGGTTAATCATGTTAGCGTCATGCTACCAAAATGCTAATATACTGTAGTTAGCATAACTCTAGCGACATGCTAATATTGTTAGAGTAATGCTAGCAACATGCTAACAGCATGCTAATAATGTTGCTAGGGGGTGTGGCTTATGAGCATCATGATAAATGTGAAAGACTGATTGGTTGCCTGAGTTAAATGAGCCCTCCCCCATGTCGCGTGTACGACAGTGGGATCCACAGTTAAAATCAGTTTCAGTGTTCCTATAGACGTTTCCATTGTATGTTAATTGCCCCCCTGCTGGGCAGTTTACCACTCGCCCCTTAGAAAAGTCATGTCAAGCGGCTCATTCCTGAATAAGCCGAACGATATGACGCCTCTTTCATGAGTCTACGACAAACAGAACATGACCAGTCATGCGCCAAATTCCCCATTTGGGGCAAATTTGGACACCAATTGTGCCCCGGGGGTAAAACTAATACCCTTGTGCAGGGTGTGACCTGACACAGCTTTCCAGCCTCTTCAAAAGTGGTAAATTCGAGATTTTGACCAAATTCTCTCTCTGCACTTCAATCCGTCCAAGTTGGTATCATGTCAATTGGTCACCTCTTGCGCCCCAGGGGTACAACTTATACCCTCTTGCGGGGTATGTTCTGACTCAGCTTGCAAACCTCTTTAATTGTGGTAAATTTTAACTTTCTACAAAATTCCTGCTCTGCACTACAATCCGTCAAATTTGGACTCAATGTTAAGTCTACGGGACTTTTTGACACTGACTCGATTCCCGAATAAGCCGCACAATTTGACATCTCATTCATGGGTCTATGACAAGAGGTGTGGGCCTAGTTACGCGCCAAACTTTTGTACGGAAGAAGAAAAATAGAAATAAAAAGCCTGTGAAGTGATGGTAGTGCTTCGCTCCGCCAGCACCACTAATGTGGTATATGTTAATGTTATATTGGCTGAGATGGTGTATGATGGGAACAGTATTACATCATTATTTAAAAACAGTTTAATGTATTTCATAGGAAATCAAAAGAGGAAACAAAAGGTGCAAAAAGAAAGGCAAGACCCTAATCAACATGTAGCTTGAAGGAAAAACGAAAATGAACTGCAATGAGTTTATAAGGCAATACATTTCAAATCAACATGATATAACGCATCATCACCATCATTCATCAGTAAATCAATTTGTTCTTGTAGTACTAGCAAAAGTAAAAGCAGTTACATTTTGGGATTATCTACAGATAACAAGACACAATAAAAAGTGAAAGCACTAATTAACTGGCACTGTGTAGGCCTGAATATGTCTAATATATTTAATTTAAATTCAGATATTTTTTTTCCTAGAGGTGGATGAATTGGTAAAGCGAGACTCCTACAATGAAGAGTGGCAAAAACAGGCTGATTGCCATTACATGGGGTGCAGCGCTGGTGATCGGTGCTGTGGCTCTTACAGTAGCGCTTTTGTAGCAGGTGGCAACATTTCCCACTTCATCCACAGCAACCAGTTCCAGGTCTGGGGAACAGCAAGACGAATTGTAGACGATCATAGTGACATTCACGCCTTTGTCACTGAGCAGAGTGGTGGTGGTGAGGTTGCCGTTTCCCTGCAGGATTCTCACATTCTGTACACCTGATCCATTTCCATCAGTCACACTGGCAGTGAGAGACCACGAGGAGAGGCCGCAGTTGGCTGGACAGTTAGCGTTAACACGAACTGCCTCACACACTGGAGACGTTAAATCTGTTACCTTAAAGAATAAAAAAAAAAAAAGCAGTTGAGTTTGTGAAATATATATTTATGGTTCCTTGTTCTAAGTTGAGTCATAAACCGAATCAAAATAATCTATAACTTACTCAGCTGTAATTAATGCCTGTGTCTTAACCAAGTATACCCATTTCAAGCATTACCGTCTGAATGAATAATAGAGCAATAAGAGTAAAATAATAACAATTACAGTATTACAAAGAAACTCTTTTGTAAAGCCTTTTTAAAATAATAAAATATAATATTGATGAAATATTATTGCACATAATAAATCCATCAATGTCCCATCTGCCTGTCCATAAGAAACAGGAAAAGCAAGGAGTCTGATTACTTAATTAACTGGTCCAAAGGAGACGTTCTATAACTGTTTGCGCTGCAGTGGAGCTCTGGCTCAGGATCAACCACTCAAACCAACAAATATCTAGGAAGCCAAATACCATTGATAAAACACATGATCAATCTCCATAATCAAAATGAAGGTCATTTGAAGAATTAGTTATCCTTTTTTAAATGACTCCTGCCTACCCGGTCGCCTTTTAACTGGGCTGTAACCTATTTA
The DNA here is from genome assembly GCA_011419295.1 of Clarias macrocephalus. NCBI lineage: Eukaryota > Metazoa > Chordata > Actinopteri > Siluriformes > Clariidae > Clarias > Clarias macrocephalus. Next base: position 37,982 of record JAAGKR010005042.1, read on the forward strand.
TACTGGAAAGTGAAATCACACTGCTAGGTCTTCAAAAATCTAAATCCCTCAGAGGAATCAATGAGAGGGAATTGCAACCTTTACTCTGCTGACAGGGGAGAGCCTGGGTGGGAGTGCTTAAATTAGGGAAAAAATCTTTAGGTGGCAAAGTCGTGTGTTCTTGACTGATTCGCATCTTCCTTGTTATTTGATTAGTTGGTCTATTTCAGACTGTTATAGTTCCCCGTGTTCCCCTAGCTGCTTTTTTTCTGTTATCTTGTGTTTGCATTTGGACTGTAGCCTAGCCATAGCGATAACTTTTTGTTTGTTTGTACAATGGGTGTTCATTTCAAACTGGGACTTGATTTCTCTTGAATGCATAAAACTGACTGAAGTTTATTATGATCCAGAAATAACTTTGTACCTTGGCGATATCTAAGCATTAGTGAAAAGCTGGGATACGTGAATTAGTGTAACAGGGGATTATATCAAAATTATATTATATCAAAAGTCCCAGTTTGACTTGAACAGCCTTTGTATTTTTGATTTTCAGTATGATAAAACTACACAAAATTAATTTAAAAAACTTATATATCATGCACTAATATTGATAATATTAATGCATTATATACTACTTAAATCCATCATTATTGGCTATTTGCCAGCAACATAGTAAAAACACTGACAGATTTTCTCAGAATTCTGAGTGTAGCAGTGGTGTTGAAGTTAAATACTATTAACTTTGAAATCCGTTCACCAATTTAACAACTCAATTCAAGTACTGAGGCGATACCTTTGATAACCGTCTGAAATATTTAATGTGATGTAAGTTATTACCGGAGCGATGACAGCAAGACGCAGCACTGCATAATTGGAGTCGCTTCCATCAGGAGCTTCAGCTTGAATCGTCACAGTCACATCAGTTCCAGAGGAAGTATTTGCAGGAACAATCAGGGCTACTGTACTATTCGCACTGCCTCCACTCTCGAGAGTTAGGGACGCGTTAAAGAGAGTGTCAAAACTGCGATCATTGCTGACACTGATATTAAAACTTCCTCCAGATCCTGTTGTTGACAGTGTGAAAGGCAGAGTGAATAGTTTTCCTGGTTCCACTGTTCCAACAGGTTGAGTCTGAGGGTAAGTAAAAAAAAAAATAAAAAAAAGATCTTCATAAACATTATAATAAGTATGCCAAACTTTAGCTGCACCTGAGCCGTAAATAATGTGGATCCCAAAAAAAATTCTTAACATTCAGGAGTCAGGAAACTCTTGGTTTGTTTAAGAATTTCTTTTTAATTTTAAACTTACAATAACAGTCACTGATGATGTTTGGAATTGAGTTGGTGTTTGTCTCTGAAAGGTGTTAGTTGAAGTTTTAGAGGAACTGATTTGTCCAGTTACGCGAACAGTAAACTCTCCTGCTGGGGTGCTTCTGAACGTCACCAAGTATTGGCCACTATCTACTTCTTCTAGTGTCCCATTAAAGGAGTTTGAATTTGAGGCTTCAACCAGAGACACTGCTGTAGGTGTCACACTGTCCCCACCAATCATGGAGACCAGCAGGGTAAGGTTATTATCTGCATTTAGGAAAAATAGTGTAGAACCACGGTTAAAAATTTGATCACAACCAACCTCTTCATCTTCTTCTTCTTATTATTATTATTATTGAAAGTTGTTCACTTACTTGCTGCAGGCCTGCTGTTTAGCACAGCGTAGCTTGGATGAGCCCCATGGGAAAGTTCTACAAAATCAAAAATGAAGTCAATCTTGCTTTCACCTGTGAAGAAAAAAAACCCAACAACATAACAAACATACTATTTATTACTCCCTTTAATTTATTTGTAGCTAAGCAGGAAACTTGCAAAGATCTAATTTTACTCATTTTACCAACAACTCTGATGGTGTAGGGTTGTGTTGAGTCAATACTGAAGAGCCACAGTCCAGTCTGAATTGAGATATTTGGTTGCACTGTATAGAAGTTACCAATGTTCTCTATCAGGCCCAATGCCCCATTTAGTTCAGCACTGCTTTGTGAGATTCCTGGGTTAGATAATAGGATTGTTAGAAGAAAGTTAGATAATATTGCATAATATTAATGTATATCAATCATGCATTAATTTGTGAACCTCTCTCTCTCTCTCTCTCTCTCTCTCTCTCTCTCTCTCTCTCTCTCTATTATACAGTCTTATGCAAAAGTTTAGGCACCCCTTGATAAAGAACAAATTTTGGTGATTTTTTTAATTTTTAAAAATTTTGTATTACTTATGTTTATATATTTATTTTTTTGGGTTGTGGAACAAAAAATCTGAGTTTTCATTATTTCTAATGGGGAAATTCGCTTTGATTTATGAGTGTGATTTACGAGCCCACTCCTGGGAACAAATTATGCTTGCAATCCAAGGCTCCACTGTATCTGAAATTCCAACAACATATTCTAATTGATATACATTTTATAACTGATTTCACAAAGCTTCACATTTGTTCAATATGTGCCCCACCTATGACACGACACAAGTCAAGTCAGCAGTCCAGCTTCAACACGTTCACTTTCAGTGAGTTCCTCATGTGCTTAACTGTAGCATGGGGATTTTCTTACCCCCAAATGCGAACATTACGCTTGTTAAATTTGCCATTCGTATGAAATGTGGCCTCATCACTGAAAACAAGACGCTTTTCCATCTTTACGTTTCTGTTTTATAGCAACATGGAATTAAATGAAAAACATTAAACTTAGTTAGTTTTTACAAATTTTAGATAATTTGGGCAAGAATGTCGTTAGACTATGAAATGATGTTAAATGTTTTGTGACATCCCGTATACACACACACACACACACACACACACACACACACACACACACACACACACACACACACATACCTGAGGGACTCGTGATCAAGAATTTTAGAGAGTTCCCTGTAATGAAAATTGTCAGGTTTTGCACAGAAGAATCCACAAATACTGAGAAGTTTTCAGCTTTGGCTGGGTTTCTTATGGCCTGATAAAGAGTAACCTGAAGGAGCAAAAAAGTGTTTGTTACCACATGATACTCATACAACTATGCTGCAACAGTTCTGGCATGTAAACTGAACTTTACTGATAATGTTAAAAAAAAAATATTTTTTGAAGTGAGACCAAACATAAGTGTTTAACTTCAACATACAGTAAGTGGAAACTTCACCTGGATGACCTAGAACTTATGTTAGAATTTATTTTCTTTTTGTACAGTTAAGGTTGCAAATTTTGTTTCGAAAAATCAGAGTCTTTAATTTTTTACTCAATCGCTCTGGTTATTATTAATTATAAATAATATTTAAATATTAAATACTCTACAATTATTAAATGATAAATTATATTTTCAAAACAACATGTGTAAACTTGTACACCTCTAGACATTTTTTAACAACATTCTCCTTTGCACCACCATAGTTCTCCTTCTTAGCCATGCCCCAATTGCACATGGATGGATAAATATTTGGTGGCAGAAGCTGTATGGTTTCTTTCATATACAGTATGGCTGCCGCATTGGGCAGGAGTGTAGGTAGTTACATTCACATCAATTACTGCACAGAGATTCATCAGTAACTCCCACAGTTATCAGCTATAATTAGATCAACATCTGATTTAAAAAGAAAAATAATTAGAGATAAAAACTTGCTGGTAAACAATCACACACATGCACCTTAAAACAGACCTTAAAAATTGGTAGTATTTCAAACAGTATGGAAGGTGAACATCTTGAAATAAAAAAAAAATCAGCCTTTAAAACCAGACAATTTAATAAACGTTCATGTAGGTGATAATCTAACTACGTATACCAGATCAGCACTTAGAATGTTTTACTCCCCTTCCAAAGCCTAACTAATTTCACTAATCTCATCCTCAAAATGATCAGCTTGTGTAGTAGATCCCACATTTTCTCAAACAGATAATACCAGATATAACTGAACCCCATTTAAAAATAGCCAGCTCTTCACTCAGCAATGGCTATGTACCTAAATCTTTAATCTAGTAGTTGTTAAAGACCTAATTAATAAACGTGACCTTGACCCGTGTCAGCTGTCCAATTAACCTCCTATTGGCCTCTGATCAGGGTTGTGACTCTTTCCTCGTGTTGCTTGACCTTAGTACAGCTTTTCACACCACTGATCAAGGTATTTATCCTTTATAGATTAGAAAATGTAGCATAAATTAAGGGAATGGCTCTCTCCTGGCTCAGGACTCATTTGACTGGCCATTATCAGTGGTGTAAACGGTATATGTAAACTGTGACTATTCTATCTGTTCTAAAGTGAACTTTGGTGTTCCACAGGGTCCTGTTTTAGGCCCGTTGCTATTTTCTCTTTACATGCTTCATAATAGGCAACATACTGTAATTTGTAAGCATACTATTAGTTTGTCACTGTTATATGTCTCAGCAAAGACAGATGAGAGCTACTGTACCAGCCTAACAAAGTTAAGGGAAGTTGAAGGACACTGGATACTTATTAACTTCCTTCTGCTTAATTCTGACAAGATTGAAGTTGGTACTAGGACCAAATGCAGCTAGAAGTAAGCTTTCTGGTCACATACTAACTCTTGATGGCTTTTCTGTATCGTCATGTGCAGCAGTAAAAAACCTTGGTGTGATTATTGATTCCATAATGAAATAAATAATCTTAAATAATAAATAATCTTTCATTTGAAGCTCCTATAGAGAATATTATTAGGATAGCCTACTTTCATCTCAGAAATATCGCCAAGATAAGGAATATATTGTCAAAAACTTGTTCATTCTTCTGTCACCTCTAGGTTGGATCCCTGCAGTACCTTTCTGTATGGGTGTTTCATTAGGTGCATAAACATGCTTCAGTTCGTCGAGAAGTCAGAAGATATGAGCACATCACGTCTATTTTACTGCATTGGTTTCCAATGAATTTAGCATTCATTTTAAAATACTAACAATGCATTGTCTGGAATGACAAGAAAAGTTGGCTGCTTATGAATATACCGTTCATGCTCATTCTGGTCATTATAATCAAAATGCTGATTCTCTGTCAAGGCAGTTGGCCACTGCCAGGTGCTTCAGAGTTGCCTAAATAAAATTTAATTGAATAGAATGGTTTTGCATCCTTTAATAATTCTTCTAAATTAGAAATGGGTGAGTTGATAGAAGTGCTGCAGAATCAACATCCACAACACATCTTCTGAGTTTCCTGTGGTAGGCACTGCTACAGTGTCTTGCAAAGTATTCACACCCCTTACTCAGTGACTCTTACTCATTGTCTATATCGTACTCATCATCTATCCTGTCTTTATCCTGTACATAGGGTCCCAGGGGGCCACCTCATGCCCATGCCAGGAGACCTAGGGCATGAGGCGGCTACGTTCCAGACAGCATTTTAGCATTGATTTTAAAATACCAACATTGCATTATCTGGACTGACAATAGCACACTGTGCCGCCACTGTGCCGCCACTTCACGTTACAACCACAAAAATAAATGTATTTTATGTGATAGACCAATACAAAGTGTCATAATTGTAAAGTGGAAGGAAAATGATAAATTGTTTTCAATTGTTTCACAAATAAAAATCTGAAAAGTGTGTTGTGCATTTGTATTCAGCCCCCCTGAGTCAATACTTTCTAGAAACACTTTTCGCTGCAATTACAGTTGCAAGTCTTTTGGGGTATGTCTTAACTAGCATTGCACATCTAGAGAGTGAATTTTTTGCCCATTCTTCTTTGGAAAATAGCTCAAGCTAATGCTTCTTTTTCCTTTTTGTTGGTTAAATTGTCACTCTACCCTGTCACTTGTCACCCTGTCAGTTATGGCACTCTAATCAATGTTTACAGTGCATCTGAAATTCTGCTGAGTGAGCCATATTTGTTCTTTTTCAATTACCAGTGTAGATATAAAGGTAGCTGCAATAATGTCAGTAGCTTGGGCCAGTGTCTCCTTGGTGATCTCGATAGCCTGCCCTCCAGAGGCCTGAGATAGGTCCAGGTAGACCTGGTTAAGTGGATTTAACAGGTCAGTGGAGTCTTGCTGTTGCCCATCTATGTTCCTGGCACTCCTTCTGCGACGTCGAGAGCCAATAGCGTTAGTTAGCATAAAGGTCACCTTCAGATTGGGAATGGGAGAATATTTTATCAGTGTGTTAGCCACATCTATATCTATATCTACAGCATATGAATAAATGATCAGGTTGTGTAGGTATATGTTTGCATGCACTCACTGTAGACTTTGTTGTTTCAATCAGTGCTTGGACAGCGCTTGTCATCCATTTATCTTTTGTACCAGCATCAGTAAAAACAAAAATCTCAGTCTGGGGTGGAGATCCAGTGAGGGCCAGCTGGAAAAAAATATGCTTGTACTGTACTTAGTTAAGACTGTCGAAATAAAACAGGTATTATATAGCGTACAGCTTGGAACAGGAATTGTTGCTAAATGAGTGACTGAATGTGTCTGAATAAGCGATAAAGTGCAGCAGTGAGCACTGAATAACTGCCTGATTGCCTTTCTTAATTGCTGAGTTAGTGACTGAATAATCCTCTTGTTTAAAACTGCATTAAAGTGCAGTAATTGGTGCACTATGAACAGCGTATCTAAAAGAATTACAATGTCATGGAAACTTTTTAAAAAGAAAATGAAAATAATTTATTCTAGATTCATTAAATGTAAAGTGACATATTTTAAGCCTTTTTTGTTTTTAATTTTAGATTATGGCTTATAGATCATGAAAATCGAAAATCACATATCTCACAATATTAGAATACCATGATATTACTAAGCTTGATTAGCCAGCTAACTCGCCTGACCTGAACCCCACAGGCAATCCCTGGGGTATTATCAACACAAAGATATAAAACACCTAATTTGCCCGACCATACAGATAAAATGAAGGTTGCTATCCAAGCAACCTGGTCTTCGAGCTGGCCACAGCTTTCTTGCACATTCTTGCATGAGTCCTGACCAAGTATCAATTGCATGAATTAACATCATTTTTAAGTTGGACATTTGTGTATTGTAAATCCCTTTTTAATTGATCTTAGAGTACCCAGTTTTGAGACACTAATGAAAACTAACAAGAAAAACTTGAAATATTTCAATTAACATGAAATAATGAATCTAGAATATGTAAGAGTTTTAGCTTTTGAATTAAATTGCGGAAAGAGAAAAAAACATTTTGGTGAAATTCAAATTTGTAGATGCCCTGTATACAGTACTGTATGTATTGTCAGGTGGAACAGTCAAGACCGTATCCACATACAAACATGGTGGAAATAAACTACAATTCCCAACTGTCACCTGCACCCAATTACCCAGGTGCTTAAATAGGACTCGGCAATGGAGAGACGCTTCTGTGAGGTTTTTCGGACGTTACCAAGCCGTGTTTGTTTGTGATGGCTTTATAGTGTATGACTTTGATGCGTTGTCTTGGTTTTTTCCGATTTTCTGCTCGCCCTAGTGTAACATGATTTGCTGATCGACCAACCCTTGCTTGTTTCTTTGACTACGCCTACGGTTTACCCGTGTTTGGTTTCGTTATTCATTCAAGTCCAATAAATCCTGTATTTTTTACTTGCACTTGCATCCACATCTACATTGTTCCTGACATGTATAGATTGAGTAATTTAACAGAAATGTGTGGCTTATCATGATTTAATAACAAATTTGTTGGTTTTATAGCTAAAAATCATAATTAAATCAAATAGATTTCCATAAGATTGCTTAATATTTGTGCAGCCAGTGTGGCCCTGATGATTTCTTTTCTAAGATAAGATGCAAAGATCAGGAGAAAGAAATGTGGAATATGAAGCAGCCTCTCAGAACTATGTGTAAGAAAATGTGTTCACCCTTTCCAAAGTGCTGAAAACTGACAATTCTAGTTATTGGGGATTAACGGGAACACAGAAGCCAACCTCTAAAAAATAAATCATTGTAAAGACATTGCTGTTACTGTTCACTGTAGTATAGCTTACCTGGAGTCCTGAGAGACACATTTCAGGACCATCTCCTCCACCTTTAGCTGTAAGTCCATTAATTTTCTGTTTAAACTCATTCGGATCAGCTGTTTTCATAAGTGGCCCATAACCTAAAAAAATATAGATGAATTAATTCACTTCATTATTTCATTAATTAATTTGTTCTTCCATTCTTTGTGTATTATGATGTTATTTTTTTTCTTAACCATTTTACCTGTGCTTCTAAGTACTTCACAAATGTGGGGTCCATTGTATATCCATTTATGATAATTGTATCAATTGTATATTAATTTTAGATTAATATAAAGTGAAATATTTCAACAGTTTTTTTTATTTAATTTTGGTAATTATGGCTTACAGCTCATAAAAAACGACTTAAGACATACCTGTTTCTTCAGTACTTGGATTAATCCCCAGCCCTAGTGCTTGACTGGTACAGTACTGTTAGTAACCTAGTAACCAAATATAAGAATCGATCCAATGATCGAAACTTAAGCCCTTTTTCAAGTTGCTCTGGATAAGAGCGTCGGCCAAATGCCTAAATGTAAATGCAAATCCAATATCTCAAAATATTTCAAAGAAAACATTTTCAAAAAAACAAAACAAAACAAAACAAAACAATTCTTAAAAAATCATGTTAATTTATGCACTCAATACTTGGTCGAGGTTTTTTTGGCATGCATTATTGCATCAATGTGACATGGCATGGAGGCGATCAGCCTGTGGCATTTCTGAGGTATTATTAAAGACTAGGTTGATTTGATAGCCCATTGATTTCCAAATAAAATGCTAAATGTACTTTTATCTAAAAAAAGGAATTTGGACCACTGAGCAGTAGTTCAGTTCTTTTTCCTCCTTCTTCCCAGGGAAGATGCTTCTGACACTGTTATGCTTCACTCCAGTAACTTCTTTGACTTATGCTCATTGTGGAGGGAGTCGATGATCTTCTGGAGGAGTGTCCTCATGACACTGAACTACTGTAGGTATTTAAATTGTCTATTGTGTATATTTACTCACATATTCACAAGGCTTCATACCCTTTCTATGTGGTTCAGACCTCGGTTTCTGACTTTGGGTCCCACTTTAGGTCCGTCTTGTCGTCGCAATGTGCTAATGACAGATGCTTCTCTCACGGCTGGGGTGCGGTCTTGGATGGCCGTCCAGCACAAGGGAGCTGGAGAAGTCATCTTCTTGCATGGCACACCAATTGTGTCGAAATGATGGCTCTGTTTCTGGCCCTGAAACACTTCCTCCAGCAGTTGAGAGGCTACCATGTCCTAGTGCGGGTGGACAACACTGTGGTAGTCTCGTACATAAATTGCCAGGGTGGACTGCGCTCGCGCCGCTTGAACAAGCTAGCGCACCAGGTTCTGCTTTAGGCACAGGACAAGTTCCTGTCCCTCAGGGCGATTTCCATTCCCCATGTGTCACAGCTTGTCTGGATAGCAAGTCCGCTCCTACATTCATATGCCCTGGAATGTAAATCGCCCTGAGGGACAGCAACTTGTCCAGTTCTCTACAGGAAGTAGTCAGTAAAATCTGGGAAAGATTTTATGTAGCAGAGGTGGACCTCTTCGCCTCGCAAGAGGCAGCACAATGTCCCCTTTACTACTCTCTGACTCCTCCAGCTCCCCTGGGTCTGGACGCGATGGCCCGCACGAGGCCCAGATTACACCTTTATGTGTTTCCTCCAAAAGTTCTGCTCCCAGGAGTCCTGGCGAAGGTCCGTCAACAGGGTTGTGCCTTTTATTGATAGCGCCCCATTGGCTGACCAGAGTGTGGTTCTCGGATCTAATATCTCTCCTCGACGGCTCACCCTGGGTGATTCCAGTGAGGAGGGATCTTCTGTCTCAGGCACAGGGGACAATACTTCATCCCTGGCCCGAGTTCTGGAACCTTCACGTCTGGCCCCTGAAGGGGACCAACTAAGAGATGCTGGCCTTCCAGACAGCATAATTAAAACCATTCAAAGTGCCAGGGCTTCCTCCACTAGAAAAACTTATGCCCTAAAATGGACTGTATTTGAAAGTTGGTGCATGGCAAGACATGTAGACCCAGTCCACTGCCAGATTGTTTCAGTGCTGGAGTTTCTGCAAGAAAAGTTGTCCTCGGGCTTATGCCGTAGTACTCTCAGAACGTATGTAGCCGCTATTTCGGCTTGTCATCCTCTGACCGATGTGGTTTCTGTGGGAAAGCACCATTTAGTTCCCTTTCAAAAGCTACACTCAATGCTGCGTGAAAACGCTAGGGGAACATCTCTTTGTTGCCCGGTTGTGAAGCCTGTGCATGTCAAACCCGCCGAATACCTTCGGCTTATAACCTGTGCCAGGCATGACGTCACCGAATAAGGTGCTCCTGCAGGTTATAAATAGGAGTGAACCGGAAACATCCTCAGATCTTTTTGTCTTCAGGACCGACTTTGTGTTTGCGTGTGTGTGTGCAACAGAATCACGGTAGGAAAGAAAAACTTTACTTACTGATAATGGAAAGCTATTAAGGCACTTCACGCGCGGCTCGCTTTCTTTAAAGAGAAACCGCGAGCCGCGGAGTATTCCTGGGGCTTGCGTGCGTATGAGACGGGATTTCCCCCTTTCTCTCGCGCTCTCCCCGGATCAGGAAGTGTTTAGCATCTGCTTCTCAAGCGCGCTCCGGCGCTCCTTATGAGCAGACGGAAGAGATTAAACACTTGCTTCCATGGACATAGCCGCCGATCTGGCAGACGCGCATGAGACGGGACGTCCCCCTTTCTCTCGCGCTCTCGCCGGATCAGGAAGTGCGCTCCGGCGCTTCTTATGAGCGGGGGAAAGAGACTTCCTCACTTGCTTCTATGGAGATAGCGTGCCGATCGGGCAGACGCGCATAAGATGGGGTTTTTCCCCTTTCTCTCGCGCTATCCCCGGATCAGGAAGTTTTAGCGTCCGCTTCTCAAGCGCGCTCCGGCGCTTTTTGTGAAGGGACAGAATAGATTTCCTTTCTCGCCGCAAAAATAAATAAATAAAATAAAATAAAAAATCCCCAAGCGCTCAAAATTAGACGACAGGTTTCTGTCAGGTGGCCAGGGGAGTGGCCTCAACGAGGGTTTCCCCTCCCCCCTTTATTTTTTGGCGACCTCTATGACGAGTTAACTCTTTCATGGAATAAGCCTGATTCATCCCGTTTTATGATG